>APFE030133199.1:39312-69927 GCA_000404065.3 Pinus taeda
CCACTTTGCCCACCATTGACTATGGCCTTTTATGATGAATTCGACTGAGCCAATAGGACTCAGTCCATGTCCACGTCGGTTGCAACTTGCCCATGTGGCTCGATTCACCTGAAGACACCTGCAATATAGACTTTGACAAAACAGCTGCGGAAACTTGGGCTGGCTGCGAAAAGTGACAAGATTCCACAGCTTATAAACAAAAATCTAGTTCAAATAGCAACATAAACACATAGTCAAGAAACCACTTTAAATGCCCTTTTTTAACTAATATGAAATGATACTGATGACTTAGGAGGTTCAGATGAATGGGAAGAAGCTAGAAAAAGGTGTAGGAAAAATGCAAGTGTGGGACTCAACATACCCCCACTGTGAAGGTGTTGCATGTCCTCATGTAACCAAAATTTGGATTATCTCCCCTTCAAACCATATGTTCTGAAGCTTCTACCAGTACATCCTGTCCTCTTCCTCTCTTTCTTGGTGTTGCTAACATCCTGGGCTTCTTCATCAAGCATCTGAATTTAAGATTAACCAGTGCTCTACTTATTTTCTTGCATTTCTTCTTCAATTTATGTTATTTTTATGCCATAGTCCCAGGTGTAGCATAGTGTTGTCATGGATGATCTTGTCCAGTCTGCTCTGCTCTTTGAGTGCTTCATTTTCATTTTTAATATGTCGATTTAAAACCTCCAACTCAAATATTTCTTGTTTCAATGATTGGACTAGGGCTTCTTGTGCTATGTGAGGTTGAGTGGATGACGTGCTGGGACCCATGGCTGTTCTTTCCAAGGATTCTATGTAATCATACACTTGTTGCTGCTTTGGATTTATTTCGGTGTCGTTTTCCTGGGGTTGTCCCCAAAATGTTGTGGAGGAGAATTGACTTCAAATTCTGGCTGAAAAGGACTCATGTCATCACCTTGAGGACTAGTTTCAACATTTGCCTGAGAATGAGGTGGACTACTACCAGCTAGAGTTTGTTTAGGTGTTCCTTCTCCCAAATCAACAAAATGGGGTCCTTTTGTTTGTGTTTTTCTCCATTTTCCCTTAAGCCTACTGCTTCTTCTTACATATTGCGGACTATTGTCTTTTTCCTTCCGTTTTCCTTTCCCTTTCTTTTTGGCCATAGCTGACTGTTCCTGAAGGTGAACCAATCTCTCAGACAATACTTGATGGTCTTCTTCTGAGGAAAGGGTTTGATGCACAACCTCAATGCTTCTTTTCTCCTCTAATTTTGTTGGATTTTTATCCTCAGTCTCTTCCTTCCTCCTTTTACACAGTCTTTCTTCCCTACTAGTTTTCTCAATTGTGTTAGTAGGAGTCTTTTCCTTCCCCCTTTTAGATAGTCTTTCTTCCCTACTAGTTTTCTCAACTGTGTTAGTAGGAGTCTTTTCCTTCCCCTTTTTAGACAAACTTTCTTTTCTCTCAACTGTGTTAGTAGGAGGGCTTTGAGTTTTATCATCTGTTTTCTTTCTTCTAATTCTTTTTTATGTACTACCTTCAGGGGTTTCTTGGGGTTCCTCAAAGAAATTTCTAATTAAAAATTGCTCCCAAGTATCCTTTTTCTCCTTTAATTGTTTTTCTATCAGGATTTTTATGAGACCATGGTGATACAAATGTGGTTCTACGTCCCCCAGATACTTTTGGATGGTTACAAACATCTTTTTCAAACTGCTTACTAAGAAATATGGCAGATTAAGGATCTGGTTGTCTAGGAAATTCATTAACAAACGTGCGTGATACATGTACATTGCTCCAAAATGTCCCTCACAGGTGATAAATTTTTGAATAACTAACAATAAGCTAGCCCATTCTTCTTTTAAAACATGAACAAGAATTCCCTTTTTGAAAACGGTGAGATCCATACCTGGGTCACGTAAGATAACTCTCCAAGCTTCATCACCAATGCCCCAGTTGTTAAACTAGCGTTCACCTCCCTAGGGAAGTTATGTGGAAGCTACTATTGATGCTTCAGTTACTGTGAATTTTAGGTCTCCAATTTCCACCTCTAGTCCATCAAAAGACCTTGCAAAGGCCTTTGTAACCTCCCTATGGTAGCCTTTGAATTTATGGATAAAACGTAACCACCTGGCCTTCTTCAATATATCTTTCACTTGCGGATATCCTTCAATAAATTTAGGTCCCTCTGGTTCTGCCCTCAACAACCGTCCCATCCTTCCTTCTGTTCTTGAAAACTCGTCTGAATTAGCAGAGATGGTCAAGGTTTATGAAGGAGACCAGCAACTGTAAGCGGATATCAGAGAATAGGTGCATGGAATGAAGCAGAACAGAGAACAAAATGGGGTGAAGGCTTATGTGAGCATAGTGTAAATGAAGTCGTGAGGTCAATAGAATAGTAGGGGGAGCAAGTGCATCCGACAGTTTTTAAAATTGGGTGGTTGTAGAATGGACGCAAGCACGTTTATAAAATGGCTACAGATTTTGTGCGGCTGAAAGAAGCCGTAGTCAAATCAACCATGATTCATAATGACAAATGGAGTGTGAGAATATTTCCAAACTTGAGTTAAATCCAAAAATTTAATCATAAGACCATTGGAAAATAAATGCATGGCTTATGGAGGAATGGCATGGAATGAAATGGTTATAGAGGCGATTTCGTTTAATCATTTCATATAGTTGAGCTCGTGATTTAATAATTATGCAAAAATGTTTTAGAATGCCATTTGAAATAAAGTTTTGTTCATACCTTTGGAATTCTTGTCATTTTTCCTTAGTCTTCAATTAGTTGCTCCTCGTTGGTGCTTTTGAATTCCTTATGTCTTCATAATATATCCTCATACCTGCATTTGATTTCATGATTGTTGAACCAACATCTGACTGTAAAAATTTGTTTTTTTTTAAAACAGAGTGGTGGCTGCAGAAACCCAACTGGCTGCGGAATCAGTGAGCAGCTGTGAAAACTGACTTTGGCTGCAGAAACTGACCTTAGCTGCGGAATCTGACCCAACAAGCTTATAACTGAACGAGATGTATAAATAATGACTGATTGAATGGAAAATGGTCATAAAAATTTTTATTAGTGGAATGGAATGAATGAAATGGAGTTGAAATGAAGTGATGTGGAATGGAAATGAGATGGAGTGGAATGAGGATGAGGTGGAATGAAATGAAAAATGAGAGAGAAATTTATTTATTTTTTTGGAAAATATAGGGTGTTAGGAATTCCTAATTTTTGCCCTACATTTTTGGTATAAGGCTGCCAATCAATGATTAGTTTTCAGGCTTATACAATTTTTTTAATTTTATTTGACAGAAAAGAACAAAAGCTAGGCTGGTGGAGAAGAAGGATTCTTCTTCACCAGCCCTATTGCAGAATTATCTTGAAACATTTTGACAAATTCCTCTTTTGAGAGTGGCTTATGATAGATCTTTAATCTGTGGCCATTCACAATAAGAGGAGTTGAGATTCATCAATGGTCTTGATTCTTACCACTCCATTGCTAAAGACTTTGTCAATCTCATATGGCCCAAGCCAATGAGTCTGAAATTTGCCTTTAAAGTCTTTAAACTTAAAATCAAATAGCAATGCCCAGTCTCCTTCTTGAAACTTTTTCTCTTTGATGTATTTGTCATGCCACTTAGCTCTCTGATATTGAACTAGATCAATTCTTAGGATTGCTTCTTGTCTGATCTCATCTAGCTCATTGAACTACTCCATTCTATTCTTTTAGGCTTCTGATAGATCCATCTCCAACTGAACTGCCATCTTGAAGGTTTTGACTTGGAATTCAATGGGCATCAGTACTTCTTTCCCATAAACAAGTTCATAGGGGGAATGTATTGTTGTATTTCTCCATGTAGTTCTGTAGGCCCACAAGGCTTCAGGAAGCCTTTCTGCTCAATCTCTTATATGTAGATGAATAGTTTTGGTGCTGATGCTTTCAATAACTTTGTTTGTAGACTCCACTTGGCCATTTTCTTGCGGATGGTAAGGAGTAGATTTCCTGTGCTTGATTTTGTATTCTTCCATCAGCTTCTCCACCATGTTGGATGTAAATTGACTTCCCTGATCTGTCACAATTTCTCTTGGGACACCAAAGCAAGTAAAAATATCTTCATAAAGAAAACTAACAACTGAATTTTCAGTAGCAGAAAGTAATGCTTTGGCTTCTACCCATTTAGTGACATAATCAATATAAACCAATATATACTTCTTTTGTTTAGATGGTGGATTAACAGGTCCAATGAAATCTAATGCCCATTTTTCGAAGGGTTCAATGAGTACCTGTAGCTGTAATGGCATTTCATTTGAAAGAGTCGGTTTCCCTACTCTTTGGCAGCTGTCACACCTTTTGACATATTCTTTTGTATCTTTGAAGAGGGAAGGCCTGTGATATCCTAAAGAAAGGATTTTATAGGCCATCCTTTTGTCAGCAAAGTGTCTGTTGCATGGTTCATCATGACATGCCTTGAGGATGTCAGGTATTTCATCTTCCCTAACGCATCTTCTGATCACAAAATCTGGCCCTGTTTTAAACAACTCATTAGAAATCCATGAATATTTTGAACTCTCCTGAATAATCTTTCTTCTTTCACTAGGAAATAGATGTGGAGGTAGTTTCCCTGTAACCAAATAGTTAGCAATATCTGCATACCAAGGAGTCTTAATAGTTACTGCAAACAAATATTCATCAAGAAACTTATCCTCTACAGGAGAATCTTCTTTACTATTTTGGATCCGAGACAAGAAATCAGCTATTGTATTTTGTTTCCCTGGTCTATCCAACACAGTAGTATTGAATTCTTGTAATAGTAAGAGCCACCTTGTAACTCTGCCATTAGTAACAGGTTTGTTCATTAGATATCTAATAGCAGAATGATTAGTATGGATAAAAGTTTCATAGCCTGCTATATAATGTCTAAACTTATTGATTGCATGAACAACAGCTAAGAACTCTTTTTCAGTCACAGTATAATTCAACTCAGTGGGAGTCAAATTTTTACTGGTATAATAAATGGCATAAGGAACTAAATCCTTTTGACCCAACACGGCTCCTAGAGCTATATCTAAGGCATCTGTAGAAATATGGAAAGGGAGTTTCCAATTTGGTCCTCTCAAGATAGGTGCTTCAGATATTCTTGTTTTCAAAGTTTCAAAGGCTGTTTGACAATCAGGATCCCATTTGAATTCATAGTCTTTTGTAAGCAGTTTGAAGAGTGGAGATGCTATTTTAGTGAAGTTTTCTATAAATCTTCTATAGTATCCAGTAAATCCTAGTAAACTTCTAACATCTATTTGACAATTTGGAATAGGCAACTTGGAGATGACCTGAACTTTTGATCTATCAACTTTAATCCCATCCCCTGAAATGTGATGTCCCAAAACAATACCTTTAGTAAACATCATAAAGCATTTTTCATGACTTAATGAAATATTTGTCTCTTTACATCTTATAAGTACTTTTTCCAAATTCTCTAATGCTTCTTCAAATGAGTCACCATAAACTGTAAAATCATCCATATAAACCTCTACACAATCATGGATTATATTAGAAAAAATTCCTAGTACTGCTCTTTGGAATGTTGCGGGTGCATTACATAATCGAAAAGGAAGCACACGGTAAGCAAAAGTTCCCCATGGACAAGTAAATTTGGTCTTATCTTGATCTTAAAGTGCTACCTGAATTTGATTATAGCCACTAAAACCATCCAAGAATGAAAAGTACTTTTTGCCTGCTAGTGTATCTAATACCTGATCGATAAAGGGCAAAGGAAAGTGATCCTTCAAGGTTGCTTTATTCAATTCCCTGTAATCAATGCATACTCTCCATTTACCATTCTTTTTAGGTACTATAACCAGAGGAGAAACCCATCAGCTATCTGAAATTGGATAAGTGAAGTTTACACTTAGTAGTTTTTGGAGCTCTTCTTTCACTATCTCCCTAAGGTTTGGATTCATCCTTCTCTGAGGTTGTCTGCTTGGTCTACTATTTTCCTCGATGTAAATTTGATGAATACAAGTCTTAGGGTCAATACCCTTCATATCAGTATATTCCCATGCAAATGCAGTAGAATGTTTTTGTAAGATTTTGGTTAGTTCTCCCTGTTGTGATTTTTCCAAGTTTTTGTTGATATTCAATGTTTTACCTGGAAAAATTTCAATGGTGGAACTACCAAACTTTTCCATAGAGTAAAGAGACATTTGTCTAGATGATAGATACTCAATGTCAGAATCCAACTGAAATTGTGTGTGGTCATATTCTGAAGATATTTCAAAATTTTCTAATGTATTCAGAATTTGACTCTCTTCGCTGATTTCAGAAATGGGAAAGACAGGTTTTATAATGTCCTCATCATCAACCCATTCATTATCTCCTACTTCTGTAATTTCTTTTGCTGGAGGATACAAATTGAATCTCTTTGTTGAATTACCATCAGAAATGTATATATCCCCAGATCTACAACTAATGAAAGCATCAGCTGTGGCTAGCCAAGGTCTTCTTAGAATGAGTAGATGCCCTCCTAGATTACTCTTGGGAGTCAAAATCATGAAATCTATTAGATATTCCCAAGAATCTAAGGAGACTGAAATATCTTCTAATACACCATCTTGTTTGATTATAGATCGATCTGCAAGTTGCAATAAGGTGGGTGTAAAAAGAAGATTAGGAAGTTTTAGCTATTCCATAGTCTATCTACTCATAATGTTGATAGCAGCCCCTAAGTCAATCAAAGTATTTGGAATTTCTACCCCATTGATATGTGTCTTGACAATTGGACTACCGGGATCTACATACTTCTGCATGGTAATTTTTCCCATCATGATATCTGCAATTTTTCCTACCAGGTGGATTCTTCTTGTATCTCTTGGTTTCCTTCCTAGTCTTTTGAGACTCAACTCCTTTATTTTTTTTGATAGAATAGGAATATCTCTGTTGGCTTGTAGCAAGGGAATCTTGATACAGACATTCTTTAATTCATCTAGGAAATCATAGTCAGACCACAAGATTTGTTTTTCCACTTCTTTGTCAATTTGTAACCTTTCAGGAGAAGGAGGTGTGGATGAAGATGTAGGTTTCTCAACTATAGGAGTTGTGGGGGTTGACTCTTTTTCTTTTTCTTTTTGAGTGTTTGGGTTTTGAAGAGATGCTTCAAAACCTTTATTGGCTTCAAGAGAATCTTCCTCAGAAATACTTTTCTTTTGAGCATCTATAGAAGGTTTTTCTAAAACTCTACCAGATCTGAGTTGTACATCATTGAGAGGAAGAATCATATAAGTAGGAAATTGTTATCCTTCTACCATGTAAGCATTTTGAAGATTTTTATTATTGGGATTTGGAAATGGTTGGGAAGGTAGTTGATTTTCTTTTTGTTGGAATGAAAGCAAGATCTGAGAATTTTGTTGAGGAGTTTGTTGTTGTTGTGGGAATGGTAATGAAAGTTGTGGATTTTGATTTGGAAGTTGTGGAGCTTGTTGATTTGGAAAGGATGGAGGATATTGATAAAATTGAGCAAATCTCCCATAAGGATTTTGCATACCTTGTACCCATGATTGATATGGATTTTGAGATTGGGGCCAAGGTTGTTGCCAAGGATTCCAATTTGGTAGGGGTTGAAAGTTCATAGGATTATTGAACCCTTGATTTTGTTGCCCCTGCCATGGTCTCCTTGTAGCAAAACAGAGAGATTCCACTGAATTTGGATCTTCTTGAAAGACAGCTTTGAGGCCAGGAATTAAAGGACAATCCTTGGTCTCATGGCTTTGTGAGCAAATCATACATGTTTCTACAGCTTTTGCATCCAAGGGACATTCCCTTAGAGCATGTTTCTTCCAATATTTTGGACAAAAGATGGCCAAAGCTTCAACTTCTACTTTCTGCTTGTTTTGTATTTTAAGGGTGTCTAGTTTCTCACTAAGGATCCGTAAAATATCAGTTTTGAACTCATCAAGCATATTGCCAATCTCTGCCCCACTTACTGAACTGGTTACAGATTTGTTTGCTCTAATCAGAGAAGGATCTCTAGGCCCTTTTGCAGTTTTAGATTTTCCTCTTGAGAGATGGACACATAGTTCTGCTATATCATGAAGTAGAAGTTGAGAGATATCTCCCTTTCCCATCAAATTTAAAATGTCTATGCATTCATCTCTAATGGCTTTCAATAGAAGGGATTTCAAGGTTTCCTCATCTAGATTACTCATTTTTGTTCTCTTTAAGTTGTATTGAAATCTTTCGGGTAGGTCCTCCAAGTTTTCATCTTCTTTTTGCATCATCTTGAATACCTCATCCTTATGATTAGTGGGCATGCAATAGTCCAGGTATCTATCCAAAAATGTTTGTTTCATATCATTCCAACTATTAATAGACTGAGTGGCTAGTCCCATGAACCATTTCAAACCAGATCCTTTTAATGTTGAAGGAAACAATTTGAGTTTTTGAGAGTCTACCATATAATCATAGGTTCGACACAAGACTTCAAACTCAAATAGAAATGTTTCGGGATCCTCACTTCTCAACCCATGAAAGTTTGGGAGGACAGATGGTGAAATGTTTTTCATTGTTGTATGGGTTTCTCATCAGCTATAGGGAATCCAAATGAGTTATCCCCATCCCTATTTCCTCCGTTGTTCCCTCTTCCTCCTCCATTTCCTCTTCCATTGTTTCCTCCTCCTCTACCTCTACCTCTACCTCCAAATCCATCTACTACTTCCTCTGTCATGATAATTTCTTCAGAGTCCTCTGGTTCTTCTATTAAGGGAGGATGAGAGGGAGTTTCTTCCTTTACTTCTTCAGGTGATTCTACTTCTTGAATTACAATATGCTCTCCTGTAGAAGTAAAGAAAGGGTCTCCCTTTAAATGAGATTTGGTAGATGGTGTAGGAGAATCCTCTAATTCACCTACTCCTTGAATTCCAGGAATCTTAAGGCTAGGGGTAGATGGTTGTGAATCTTGTTTATGCCTTGAAGAAGATGGAGTTGTGAAAATCGAACTCTTGGCTCTAGTTATAAACCTTCCCCTAGAATCTCTTGCACTATGCATGTAATTTTTTTTTATTTTTAAGTTGGGCTAATAATTCTCTTTCTAATCTTCCAGGTCACACTGGGTGCAAGAAGAGAGCATACTTAAGAAATTATTGAACCAATAACTCTCTTTTTAGATCCTCCAGATCACACTAAGTGCAAGAGGAGAGCATACTTCAAGAAGTTATCAATTTTTCCCTTCTTTTTATTGTTTTTTTTTAGGAAATTGGCTACCTAGTTACACTTCCCTGGCAACGGTGCCAAAATGTTTGGTCAATTTAAAGTGTCCTAAATTGTTGTATTAATTGTCAATCCGGAAGTCATAAACTGTTGAATTGCGGCACACTATATGTGCAAGATAACCTATTTCTTATTCTTTTGTCATTTTTGAGTTTTTGTTTTGTTTTTGGTTTATTCATGTTGATTCCCTAATGTGAGATGGAAATTCTAAAAGACAATTATGATATAATTGTTCAAGGCAATGGTGTCTTTTAAAATGATTTTCAAAGCTTCAAACTTTTTTAAGAACATGCGATGATGAAACTAATTCCCGAAAAGAGAGTGAAAATATGCCACTATTCTAACTAAACAACAGTGAGCTAGTGACCATGAAACCCATTATCCTTGCTGCCATGAAAATATAAGAAAAACTAAACTCAAAGAAATCCAAGAATTGCAAGCAAAGTAAACTAAAATCAAATTACATCAACTCATATTTTGACCCCTCACCATTCAACTCGCTCTGGCTTTAGGAGGTAATCATAAACAACTTGAGCAATCTGATATCTAATTTGCAGAAAATAAAACTAATATCAAACTACACACTCACACTTCAATCCCTCACCATTTGACTCGCTCTGGCTTTAGGAGGTAACTGAAATGACATGAGAAATTCAATAACTAACTTGCAGAAAAATAAACTAATATCAAACTACGCATTCATACTTCAATCCCTCACCATTTGACTTGCTCTAGCTTTAGGAGGTAACTGAAAATGACATGAGCAATTCAATAACTAACTCGCAGAAAAATAAACTAATATCAAACTACGTATTCATACTTCAATTCCTCACCATTTTACTCACTCTGGCTTTAGGAGGTAACTAAAAATGACATGAATAATTTAATATCTATCTTGCAAAAGAGTAAATGAGCAAAACTGAAATAAATAACATAGTGCTGGAACTAAAAACTAAAGGAAATGAAAATCAGCAGAAGGACAAGAATGATTCCATGTCATTAATCATTAGAAAACTATGTGCAAATGCCCGAGCTGCCTATTATAATCTGAAACAAAAGCACTGATTAGCTAATAGTATAGAAAATGTGAAAAGCTATGGACAGCTATCAAACTTAATACCATAAGAGATGTGATATACATACAAGTGAATTATTATGGCATAAGAACATAAAGAAATAAAAAATGAAACTCTACAGTAATAAACAAGACCTCGTCCTGTGCAGGGGCCCTCTGCACAATCCTCGGATAATCAACGATCAACCACAAATTGAGCTCAAAAATAGAGTCTTCTCATGTATTAAAATGCAGTCACAACACAGTGATAAAGTTATGGCACAGTGGGTTCCTTTACAGTCAGAATTACATTATCAAAAAGCTAACTAATATGCATATGACAACGCATTATTTATAACAGAGGATAATATAACTATTTTCCTTCATTCAGTGCTGATACAAGACACGTAAACAACCACGTCCCGCGATTTAGCACTATGGCTGCCATGAGGATTCAATCTTTGGAAGGTGGCTGTTGGATCCAGTTCATGGAGCAGTCCATGGTGTTAAATTGTCCCCCGAGACCTAGAAACAACCACACAAATCTTCACGTGGTGAAAAACAGAGTTTTATCACCGTAGCACTCTTGAGTTGACCACCGCTTTGCCCACCGTTGACTATGGCCTTTTCTGATGAATTCGACAGAGCCAATAGGACTCGGTCCATGTCCACGTCGGTTGCAACTTGCCCATGTGGCTCGGTTCGCCTGAAGACACCTACAATATAGACTTTGACAAAACAGTTGCGGAAACTTGGGCTGGCTGCGGAAAGTGACAAGATTCCACAGCTTATAAACAAAAATATAGTTCTAATAGCAACACAAACACATAGTCAAGAAACCACTTTAAATGCCCTTTTTTAACTAATATGCAATGATACTGATGACTTAGGAGGTTCAGATGAATGGGAAGAAGCTAGAAAAAGGTGTAGTAAAAATGCAAGTTTGGGACTCAACAGTACCCAGCCCCACTATAGGGTTAACCCCCATCGATCTTGATATGCATCAGCTGTCAGATCTTCTCCTACCCAAATACGATGCATATCATGTCCATTGCTTTCCGAACCTTAATTCCTCATAAGCGTGCAATATGGGTAGTTTTGTATTGCCACGCGTCGACCCCTAAGTGGAATCGCGTCCATTTCATTAAAAACTGTTGAGCAGCCAAGAGTGGTGCGAAGAAACCTGTTTACTACTCCCAATAGAAAAACTTCCCTTCCTTTGCAAAGTGCAATGGCCATTAGATCTACTTTGCCCAGATCAAACACTTATCGCGTCTCTAGCTGACCAAGCTTTAACCGGGACCCATCTCTATATTTCGCCCCACTGCAAGGATAAGACCCTGCCATGAAAAGCACATGATAATTGTCAAATATTCCCCCGCCGAGATCTGATGCTTATCGCGTCAAATTACTGTCCAACCTTTATTACCTCAGGGGCACGCGAAATGGGTAGTTTTGACTTGCCACGCGTCAGGCTGTGAGTCGCATCTCATCTGATACGAGAAATACTACCCAGTAGCCCCAGCTTTTCTAGCTTGTGATGACCGTTGGATCTTTCCCCAGCCCGTGTCTTTGCCTCTCGTCCATGAAAATCGTCTTTTGAATGAAATCCATTCAACACCCTTTTTTTACTCCTATCATAGCTGGCTCATGCGGAAAGCCAAAAACCTTTCGAGAAGTGAGCCCACCTTTGTTCTATGGGATTCTTTCCTTGAATGACTCTCCTTGCCTGTTAAGGGATTGGGTGCCTTTTCGCATCTTCATCATCTTTCACCAATATAACTTGGGCTAGAAGTCATCCTTTGTTGGCCATTATGTCTACTTTCTTATTCTGAGCTCGCAAGACATGGTAGAAAGAGCAGGATGTGAACTTTTGAGTCAACTTTCTTATTCTTTCTAGGGTCTTGTTTAGAGCAGGGTTGTTGAGTTGATCACTCTTATTAAGGGTTTTAATCAGGATTTCAGAGTCCCCGAAGATTTGAAGGTTTTCCCCTATGTTCCTTTGATCTAACTGACAAGCTTTTAGCAGACCTAGGATCTCGTCTTGGTTGTTGGTGCTCTGTCCTAAACCCCAGCTGTAGTTGTCCTGTTTTTGTCCATCTATGGAGTAAATTATTCCTCCTGCCCCTGATATCCCTCGGTTTCCTTTGGAGGCTCCATCGAAGAAAATAGTGACTTTTCCCTGATTTTTCCACCATTTTTTGAATTCCACGTCAAAGATCTGGAGACGTCACACTAGATTATGGTTAGTCAAAGAGATATTCTTCTTGATGCTTTCCCATCTCAGGGATTCACCTAGCCAGCTAAGCTCTTTAGGGAGTAGGTAGTTTTCTGACTTATGAGGTCTATTTTCAAGAGTTTCTAGCACCAAGGCTTTGGCCTTGGCTATGACTATGTTGGTGGATTAAAGTCTATTGTGCCAACCAGATTCCGCAGCAGATATATTTTGGGATTGCATTCCAGATTTTAGTCCAAGTTGATTTGTTGTTCAAAGAGTGTGGATATTTCCAACTTGCGAAAATACTGACCACTGAAGACTATTGGGGGAGTTTGAGATTGAGCCCCATGGTAGCTTGCATCTAGACCTCTTAAGAAAAGGGACAATTTATGAATAGGTGATCGATCGTTTCCTAGTCCTTGCAGTAGAGAGGGCATTTGTGTGGACCAATGGTTCCTCTTTTCTCTAGGTTTTCCCCATTGAGGGTCCTTTTGTGCATGAGATTCCAACAGAAGAAGTTGAGTTTTGGTAGTCCAAATGGTTCCCATACATGCTACCAAAGCTTTGTAGTATGGATCTGATGATGTTGTTCTTGAAGGGCTACAAAACCCAACCTGGCTGAGTAATATCTGGACTTCCCCTAGCCCCACTTATCCCTCGAATGCAAGTGCACAGGAGCCAAACCAGTGATTTTATCCAATAATTGATGGACTTGAGGGAGAATCCAATCAGGGGGGTGATGTATGTCCCAATTACTCTAGTTCCCTTCTGAATCCCATGCGCAAATGTCAGCAAGTTTGTCGATACCTTTTTGGATGAGCTAGTTACACAAGTTTGCTATCTGGTGTAAGATTTATGAGATGTAGACCCATGATCTTGTCCTCCCACAATCTGATTCTTTTCCCATTTCCTGGAATTTTGTAGAGCTATTCTTTGAAGAATTTCTAGCCTTGGGTGCACAACTTCCACGACGTGGTTCCTTTGTGAGAAACACCTTCATCCATATTATTTATTGAGAGCCCGTGCATATATTTTTTAATTAGAACTTGACTCAAGGTTTTTTTAGTTTGAGAAGATTTTCCAAAGGATCTACCCTCCCATTTCTAGATTGGCCAACACAAGATCTCTTACTTGAAGTCCACCTTTAAGTATTGGCCTTTTCACTATGTCCCAACTTACTATATGGAATTCTTTTTGGTTCCCCTTTCCTCATCGCCATAGGAAATTTCAAATTAACTTTGCTAACTGATTGGTGATCACTTTTACCCCCATTTTTGAAGATAGGGATAATAAGGATTTGCGTCCAAAGCTTAGGGAAGCCATGCTTACATATTTATGTATGTATTTAGATATTTAAATTTAACAAAAGAAAAGTAACAAGAATATTAACTATGAAGATTCACCCATACTTTCTCATATAGATTGTTAATCTATAAATAAGTTTTTCTACAATACTATGGACGAAACGTGTGGCTTATTAATAACACATACTCAAAAAAAAAAGCATAACTCGTTTTTCATATAATACTTCTTCATATGAGAATATTTTTAAATAATCATTTTAAATAAAAAAATAGAAATGTCATAACTACTTTTGAGATAAATCCCAACATGTGAACTGTGGCTGCTACTAATAATATTCTAAAATATTCCATCGAGGATAAATCCTTACAATTCACCTAACAATAATTAGGGTGCTAGGTGTGTCTATTTTGTAATAGGATTCTAGAACTTTAATTTAATTATCAATAATTATTAGGTAGATGATAGAGATTTAGCCTCCATGGAATATTCTAGAATATTCATAATAGTAGACAAATCGATGATTGCGATTTACTCCAAAATAGTTACGTCCTTTTTACCCTTTTAATTAAATTGATTAATTAAAAAAAATATCATATGAACGAGTGTGATATAAAGTGAGTTATGGTCTTTTGGGCATGTGATATTGACATGCCATGATATTGGCCAATAGTATTGTAACAAAGCCTAATTGTAAATTAAGAATCTCTATGTTAAAGTTGGGACAAATCTCCATGGTTAAGAATTGTATTCCATGTTTTTTTAAATGTATATATGTTTAACTTATATTCTGATTTTTTTTATAATTAACAACAATGATAATAATTTAAAATAAAGGTCTAAACTAGTTAGTTTTTATGATTTTTTAAAGTGAGATGTATCATAGAAGTAATCATTTTCATGCTTATGATGGATAGATACCTATCAATATTTAAGGACAATTTAATATATATGGCTTCTCAAGTTGATAATTAAACTAGCATAGATCCATCTTATCTTTTGATCTACCAAGAGCAAAGAGGGATCAAATATATTAAACCTCTTTTTGAGTGTAAAACATTTCGTCTGGTTTGCACATTAGAGATTTCATCCCTCTCCACTCTTTTTAAGTGCAAGACTCGTGGAAAGGTTTGCATATGAATAAAGTTCATTCCTCTTCACTCTTAATAGATCTAGAATTAACATGGATCTATGTTAGTTTTGAACAACACATTATTAACACATTTTAACTATAAGAAGTTTTTAAATTTTTTATTTTTATTTTTGCATAATATTTTAGAATTAATTTTGTTATCAATATTTAAAAAAAAAAAAAATAAATAATAAAAAAAAATTGGTGTTAATATTAAAAAGTCACACACACACTATATATAAATGGTACATGTAAATTCCATATTAGATATGAAGGAAATTATAAATCACTATCACACCTTGAATTAGAAAAAACTTATTCATTGGAATCTGAGTTCTTTTATATATATTTATAACTTATATCAAACTTTTTCTTATTATTAATATTTTTAAATATTACATATGAACTTCATATTAAGAATGGAATACATTATACATCTCTCTCACGATGGAAGGTAAAAATATAAGAATTTTTTTAATTTAATTTTCTCTTGATATTAAATTATGCTATTTATAACTAAATGTTGCATTCAAAGTTGTTCCACAACTCACTATGAAAAAAATGTTTAAAAATAATAAGATAATACTTACATTAACAAATCAAAAAATACTCATAGAAAAATCAACGTCAACCATAGATAAAATACATTAATTTACACCTTAATTTTACATCTAATTTTATATAGAGTTAGAAAAAAAAAAAAAAACTTTTTAGTATAAAGGAGATATGTAATTTCCTTACTTAATATGGAGTTGACAAATAACATATAAAAATAATATTATTGATAGTACATGATGTGTAATTCATTTTATGTTATGTTGTCATGTAACATTTCAAACAAAAATATGGTAGTAGCAAAAAAAAATCAACTTATCATTTATAATTAACATAATTTTATATCAACTTTATATTTGAGAAAAATAAATAATTTTTATTACAAAAATTCTTATATTTTCACTTTCTCTAGGAGAAAGATTTGTAATTTATTCCATTCTTTATATGGAATCCATATCTAATATTTAAAAAAACATTAATAACAAAAAAACCTTAATAGGATTATAAATCAAATATTTCAATATGCATGTTGATTTTATTATCATGGAGAGAGTGTGTGTTCTTATTCCAGTAATAATTTCTTTCTAATTCAAAGCACGAGATAGAGGGAGAGAAAGAGGATTTTAAAAATATTAATAACAAAAAAATTCTATATATTATAGAAAACAAGTGCAAATCCTATAATTAAAACATTTTATTAGTGTGTTGTTCAAAACAACATAGATCCATGTTCACTCGAGATCTACTAAGATTTTAGAGGAATCAAATCTCTTGAGGTGCAAATGTTTCCTAAGTTTGGGAAGTTAAGATGGATCTATGCTACTTTGAACAACACATTAATAAAATGTTTTAAATGTTAAATGTCAATTGAACATAGAATTAATTATACATTATATTGTATCAATAATATTATTTTTACATGTCATTTGTCAACTCCGTTTTATATAGTGCATGGATTACATATGAAAAATATTGTTTTTTACTTTTAATTACTTTATCTCTCTATATAAAGTGCGGTGTACAAATAATGTGGAAACTGAAGTATTTTATTTATGGAAAACATTGATTTCTTTTATTATCAATATTTTTTTGTGTTAATGTAAGTATTATTTTATTTTATTAAATGTAGCATTGAAGCCTAATTTCAAAATAGACATGCTTATCAATAGGTGGATGGTAGGAATTTAATCTCAATCAAATATTCTAGAATGTTCTTAGTAGTAGCCACATATCAAAGGTTGAGATTTATCTCAAAAATAATTATGTCAATTTTCCCTTTTAATGAAATTGATAAATTAAAAAAAAAAGGTTATATGAAAATGAGTTATGTTTTCTGGGCTTGTAACTTTAGTAAGACATGATATTGTAACCCATTTAAGAATCTCCATGATAAAGTGGAGATGAATCTCTATGGTTAAGAATATTCCAACATGTTTTTTTTGAAATGTATATACATTTAACTCATATATTAATATCTGTAGTGCATAAATAGTTTCTGGAGAAAAATGTGCGATAAAGAAGTTGAAACTTTAGATGTTTCGAGAGAACACTTCACCCATCATTATCACCTCTGTTTTTTATTATTATACCTAATGGAATGAGACCATGGACACACTATAGTTGTGCTTTGGACTTGAGCTCGGAGGGTTAGTTAACTTATGTAGGTTCCCTAAGCTAGCAAGAGGGATAAGCTATTCCTAGTTAGCAAGGCGACATATTCAATTGGATGGTCTCAGAAGGAGCATCATAATCGAGCCATCATAATTAGTTATTTTCTTGCTATTTGTTATTTGTCAACATTCTCTAAATTCCTTGTGAATCAAATCATATTCATTTAAAATATATTATAAATATGTTGTGGTAATGATAAACATGTTGTGGAATGAATAGAAGAGATTAATTAGTTGCGAACAACATTTTTAATTTTTTTATGTTCAGTAGTCTTTTATAAGCTTGGGACCTTGAGGAGGGGGCCTCACAACTATGCCAAACCTTCTTATTCTCCTTCGATGAAGGGACGTCAAGAAAATAAACATAAACTTGAGAGAATTAAAACTAGATTAGAACATGAACATGTTGCTAAAGAGTTTCTATTAGTAAATATATATGCCTTCCAACAATATCATAATCAATATTATCCAAGGAAATGAAATGGATATTGAATTCACGAAGCTTATGCCTAGTAGTAGGGGATAGAAATATAATTTTTTTCCATAAACCGACAAGAGCTAGACTTTGGAAAAATAAAATAAAAAAAAATTTATAATCCAAATGAAGATTCTTTTAACTCTTTGAAAAAATCAAGAAGACAACCTTTGACCATTTCTTTGACCTATACTAAAAAAAGGAAGGATATCTGCCCAAAGTAACAAAAACCTTGTTGGATTATTGCCTCCTATTTTTTGTGAGGAAAATAACCTACTTATGTAGAATGTGATTGAAGAAGAAATACATAATGTTATTTGAGATCTTGCCCTAGATAAATCACTTAGTCTAGACAAATTTACCATCAAATTATATAGGGAAAGCTAGAACATAATTAAATTTGATTTAATTAGGATGATCCAATGTGTTCAACAATCATTTTTAATAATTTGGGCTACCAATTCCCACTTCCTTTCCCTCATTCCAAAGGACGATATTACATCGTCAATTCATGCTTTAGACCCATCTCTTTATGCAATGCCTCACCAAAATATTTACAAATAGAATTAAGGAGTTTCTCGCCAAAATCATTTTTCAAAACCAAGTGGGGTTTGTGGGACAAAGGAAGATAGTGGAAAATATTATACTAGTTTAGGAAGAAATTCAATTAAGTAGGGATAAAGGAGATAAAGACACACTTACCAAGATTGATATGTGAAATGATTTTGATAAATTTCATCATTATTTTCACCTAGATGTTTCTCATCAGTTTGGGTTTAGTCTTGACTTCATTCAATGGGTCTCCTCATTTTTAGTCATCCTTGATTACCTACTCTAGTAAATGGAAATCCCTTGGATTTTCAAGGTAGGGAGGGGGATGAGATAGGGATGTCAATTATGTCCCCTATCTTATATTATTATGGTAAAATCATTCAATAAATTATTATAACTTGAATGGATCAGTGCTCAACTCCTAGGCATACAAATTGTGAGAGGCATGAAAATAACCTACCTTTCTTAGTTTGTGTATGACATGTTGCTTATAGGTGGAGCTTTGGCCATTATTTCCAAAAGTTTCAAGAATGTTCTATATTTGTTATTCAAGCATGTGGATTGTTGATCAATCATAATAAAATTAAATATATGTGCAGATTTTGAACCATAATATTCATGTTGTTCTTTCTAGCATTTTTCAATTTCCTTTTAAGGAATTTTCATCTTCATTCAACTACCTATGTATTATCATTTGTATTTGTTTTTCTTCCTCCAATATGTGGTAGTATTTCATAAGAAAAACCAAAGATAATTTTTTTAATGGGGAGTGCATTACCTAAATCCTTTAGGACATTTAATTATTATTAAATGTGTGCTCTTAGCCTTGCCCATATTTCAATATTAAACTCTTTTAGCTCCAACAAGAATAAAACAACATATTGTTCAAGAAATCCATAAGTTCTTATGCCAAGGTGGTAAACTAAAATTAAGAGATATCATTTAATCAACTCATCTTTAGTCAAAGCATCAAGGAAAATTATGTTTTGGGAATTAAGGATCTTGTTTTTATGAATATAGTTATGGGATATAAGCTATTGTGGGATCTAGTTATTAGGAAATATGATGGATAGAAGAATGTCATTGTTAAAAAATAATTCATTGTTATAAGGAAAATGTGTTTAGACTCACAAAAATCATCTTAAGAAGGCTCACCTATTTGGAAATTGATCAAATTTGTCATTCCTTCATTACAACCTAATATGCTTTGTGTTCCTAGGAATGATAATAAAATAGAGCTATGGATTGATAGTAAAAATAATGAGCAATTGACCACTAACTCTAATTCAATAGTTTTATCCTTTAAAAGGTTGGTTAGATTCTCAAGGGAAAAATATTCTCTATGATATCTTGATATCGTTTGGATAATTTTATTATTTTTCATCCATCTTGATGATTTTAGAGTGGAAAAAGTGGAGGAGTAAGCTCATAGGACCATTTTTATCAATGTGTCCCGATTTGGCGAATTGGGGTCTAAAACATTCTAGAGGTTGTTTAAGGCATAACATTATGTTTTGGGGGGATTAAAAAACTTTTGATTATTAAGTGTAGCACTCCCTAATGCTATTATACACACATATACCTTTATAATAGTACAAGAATCACCTCAATTGGACTTTGTATGCAAAATTTATGCCACCCAGAAATTAACCTTCAAGTTTTGACCTCCATGATTTAAGAGGAGGTCACGTCAACCCAAATTATTCATGGAAAATGGGCTAGCCACATTATTATGATGAATAAAACTCTAGAAGATTTGATATTGTAACTCTAATTAAGAGTTGAAGGATTCAAACTTAACCACTAGTAGGCTATTGGGATGTGTTATAACTAAGGCACTTGAAGGAAAAGGTGTTTCATTCTATTCAAGTGAATTTTGTTCCATATATGAGTAGAGTATCTGAGAGTGGATAGGGAGAGAGAAAATAGAGAGGGATTGTTCATTGTACCAACCCATAGTCCATATATCTCATTTTTTTTACTTGCATCCATTTTCCATTCAATGAAAGAGAGTAGAGCGGCCTTACCTCCCAACTCGGTTTTCTCCCAAAAGGGTTTCCTAGGTTATATTTTGTGTCAATTGTGGTTTGTGACCTTTATTTCATTATTATCTATTTTTTTATATTTTATATCTTGCATGCATAAGCATATCACAATAATTAATGAGTCCAAAAATATGAGAAATTAACCCGCATAATGTAGATTTCAAGTTTTAAGTATAATTTCATCATAAGTGTATGAGAAAATATCTAGTGCAATATCCATGATAATTTATGGATAATATCTCAATTTTATCTTTCAATGGATGGTGGATTGTTGGGATTTTGGCCATATCTTCTTTGAGCTTTCTCCTCTAGTTTTTCAATTACCTTCTTAATGGTTGTGAACCTAGAAGGAATTCTTATATAGATTATTGAGGATGTGGATCATCCATTATTATAGTAAAGAAGGGATATGGAGCTCAGTTAGAAAATTAAAATTTTCTTATAGGTACCCTATTTGGAACAAGATATTGAACCTATACATAATTCCAAAATTAAGATCTTTCGTTGAACCTTGTTGCATGGGAAAATTTTAATTGTAGAAAATATGGAAAAGAATTCAAAATCCTTCTAGATGTATCTTATACATGGAGTATGCTTAACCACTACCATTAATTCCTCAAGTGTTGTTTCACCTTAAAATTATTGTTGTTGGCTTTGAAAGGGATTGAACATTGATTTTGAAGGCTAGAATCATGGAGAACCCTTTTTGGAAAATGGGGACTTTCCAAAACAAGCCATTGTTGAAGTGAATATGGATGGCCCTCTGAAAATATATTTGCTAGAAATTTTGGCTGGCTAGAAACAAGGTAATTTTTTAGTAAGAGGCTTCCAACCCTAAATAGTGGCTAGTATATCTATTTCCTTATTAGTATAATATCTCAAAAATAAAGTGTTACATATTACTTTAAAAAATGATAGATCATGATGAAGAGATACAATTGGAGAGTTTTGGTATGAATAATCACAAATCTAGTATTCAAGGGACACAAACTTTAAAAAAAACCAATCTAGAAACTTTGTATGACCTCAAAATAATTTCATCTCTAGAGATTGGAGAAAAAACATTACATTTAATTTTTATGGTGCTTCAAAACCAAATCCAAGCGTGGAAATAGAGGTGGTTGGGATTGTGTTATTTATAACCTCTTACGAAAACAAATAACATTTTTTTCTTGAACTCTATGTTGTTTTTCCAATAACTCGAATGAAGCATATGGATTATTCCTAGGATTTAAAATTTCTAAAGTCCACAACATACAAAAATAGGTAGTGATGGGGGATTCATTGATAATCCTTATGCATTTTATTAAAATATCCATCTCATTGGATGTTAAGTTCACATTGGTTCTAAGTAGGATCAAGCATCTTACCAACTCATTTTCCAATATAAGTTACTTTCATGTTTTAATAAGCAACAATTTCAAATTTGATACACTAGAGTTCCAAGCCACAATAAGGAAACTTGAGACATTAATCATCAACATTATGCCACCTTAAAAGATATCCCTAAATCAATTAGCATGGCACAAGTGACACATAAATGAAAAATCATATTTGTATGGTAGTGGTTTAAAGTGATGGAGGGCATGATAAGGCCATCCATTATCGCTCACTTTCTACCCTCCTCTAAGCAAAACCCCAAAACATTATTGTAAAAATAGATGATGGAATAATGTGGGATATTAATGGCTAGAATTATATGCTTGAATGGTATTCCTCTTGATATTTATTTACTTCTATAGATTATTATTCTCAGATGTAAAATTATCCATAATTTTAGACCCTCATTGGTTTTTCTCTTTTCTTGAATAGTCCTCTAGCTTACTCCTCTAAATTTCTACTTCTTGGCTTCCTTGGAATCCTAGGTTTCATCCTTTTTCCTTTTCTCTCCAATTCCCTCTAGATTCTCTATTCTAATCCTTGGTTACCCTTTTAGAATAATCTTTGGTAGATGGATTGAATTTGATTTCTTAGTGCTATGGTGTTTTTCTGGTGAACTAGGTTAGAGGAGGGTTGACTACTATAATAGGATTTTCCTCTCTTGAAAAGGCTTGTATTATTGTCCCTTTTGTTTTAACTATGGATTATACATAATTAAGAGAAACCTAAAGGACATTTAAGAGGCATGAAAAATATATGAAGGATCCAAAATGAAATTTTGAAGGTTGTTAACTAACTTTCCATTTACATAAATAATTGATCATGAGCATCCTATTAACTCAAATAACGTTTTTGACATTGTATGTTGAATTGTTTTCTTGTAAGAAGATTTTAGCTCACATGTTTGAAAAGAGATTTGATAGATTTGGCCCATTATGTACTATACTTCTCTAGAACATTCCTTAAAAATTTCTTTTAATATCTAATCCAAGTTCATTCCTTTGATCATAGATGCAAAATAAGGAAAAAAAATCTAGGACTAAGATCTTCTCCTCTATTCAATACTCTTTCATTTATTTATTTCAAAATAGTCAAAATAACAACCATTTTCTATAGGTCACACACACATCATTTTGAATTTCCTCTCATATATTTAAAGTTCATTTAGGTTGTAGATAAACTACTCTATAGCTTTATGATTTTGATATGCTCTTAACTCAAATACCTCTATGTATGTACTCTTTGTTAAAAATATTGTTGCAGTCATTTATAATACAAATCTACCAATTTCCCATGAGACATATAATAGTTGGTGATAAGGATAAAATATTAAGCAACACCTTGTATGAAGGTCTCTTGATTAAAACCCTATGTGTCTAGCTATAAAAAAAATACAAATATACCAATTCAAGTTAAACTAATAGTAATACAATTTTAAGGTCATAGTCAAGCCACAAAGAACAATTCATAAAACCTAATGAGGGGTGCATATTCTACTCTCTCTAGATAAATATATAAAGAGCGATTTGTAAAACCTTTAGAGGTGTATATACTCTAGCCCCCTTGAATGTGATTATCATTAAATACGTATATAATAGGATAAATAATTTAATTAATTAAAATTAACAATTTTATTATTGCTATCATTTTTTTGATTTTAAATCATGTTGAAAATTAATATCTATATATATATATATATATATAATATAGAGAGAGAGAGAGAGAGAGAGAGAAGATATACATGTTATGTCCAACCCTAACCCCCTTATTTATGTAATGGGGTCGAGTCATAGTTACAGTTAGTAAAGAGTCAATAAAGACCATATTAATAATTGTAAGTGGTTGACCGCATTTAAGGAAAGGGACCACAGTTAGTTGCAAAGGGGCCATGGTATTAGATATATGGTATTAAGAGAAACATGGTACTGACTCATGGAATTGCATGTATGAATCATATATAAAGGATAGAGACTCCCATTGAAGAACGTCAGGTCTTATTTTGTAATTGAGCCCAGCTCTATTGGAGGTTTCCCCCTTGAAGAAGCAAGTGAACATTGCTTTCATCTCTGAATAATAAAATACATGTTGTTATTTCTCATTTTGTTTTGTGTTCTGGTTTGTGTTTCTTCGTATATTTGGTATTCTGGATCTTTCTCGCATGTCAATATCATGATTATATTATATATATATATATAATTTAATATAATATATATATATGTAGAAAGTGGGTGGGTGGCGGAAATGATAGTCTCTCATGAAGTGTTAGTGGCAATGCAAAACTGAAAAACAACCACATGTTAACTTGGAGGGATGATTATAGGTACTTATAAAATGAATTAGAAGATGGTGTAAAATTATGAAATGTAGAAAAATGGATTGGTTTTTTAGATATGTATTTTTTATCTATAGAAATTGTTTCTATTTGTATGAATGTTGGGTTTTCCTAATAGTGCTATGCTATTTTTCATGAAAAATATAACACATATGTTTTCATTAGTGTAATTTTTGAGTAAATAAATGATGGAAACTTGCTACAAAAATCTATAAAATTGTAGAGAACATTTTTTTCTTATGCACAACTATTTTTTTCAAAGTTTAGTCTTAATTTTATATAATTTTTTTAAATTTATGAAAGCCATTATATCCTTGAAATTAGAAGGGTTTCCATTAGTGACTTCAAGAGTTTTCCATTATCAAACAAATCTTTTTATTTTAGATTGTAGGTCAGTATCTCCTCTAGTACACATATGCATTCTTTAAAGGGATAAGCAATGTTTATAGTAGAGAAAAAGAGGGATTATTTTAAGGTTTTAACATATGTCCAGAGAATATATAAAATTTATATATATAATATATATATATATATATATATATATATAATATATATTATAATAATGGATGTATGGATGTATGGATGTTATTAGAAATATTAATATATATATATTATATATTATTATAATATTATATATGTATATATATATATATTTATATTAATTTATTTAATAATATTAAATATATATGTATATATATGTTATTATTATATGTATTATATATATAATATACATATATTATATTATATATATTTATATATTAATATTTAATTATATATATTATATATATATTATATATACTATATATATCGATTTTTTTTTTTATAGGCAGAAAATTCATTGTTTAGAAACTATGACATCATAGATTCAATAAATCCATACATATATATATATACACACACAGACACACACACACCCCTAAATGTGATGATTTCATGTATTTTCATCCCAAAGAATGAGGTTTGCAACCCCTAAAGTATATGCAAAGAAACTAACTCAACATGCATGTAGGCTCCCAAAAAGAAAACAAGATTTAAATTCAAAAAAAAGTGTGTGTTCTTAACAACAAGAATCCTCATGTGTTCCTAGCACTAGGAATGCATGCACATTCCTAGTACTAGGAACTTTAACACAAGGAAATGGTAGAGTTTGGGTCGAGGGGGATGTGAAGGGTGAGAGAGGGAGGGATAAAAGGGCAAAGGTGTGGGGGGGAGAGAGAGAGGGGATGGGGGGGATATGAGAGAGAGATGTGGGGGAGAAGGAGTGGGTGAGTGAGGGGAAAAGAGGCGGGAAGAGAGAGTGAGTGAGAGCTAAAAGTGAGAGAGGCAGTGAAAGAAGGTGGGGAAGGGAGAGAGGGAGAGTTTAGGGAAGAGAGCTTATTTTGGTAGATATAGGAGGAAGAGAGAGAGAGATTTGGAGAGGGGTTGTTGAGAAGTAGGGGTTGAGGGAGGGATGGAGGGATATAGAGAAAGATAGAGAGGAAGGCAGGGGGAGGAAAGAGAAAGGGAGAGAGAGGAGAGAGTGTGTGTGTGAGTGTAATGTATGAAAACCCTACTATTGTAGTGCTTCAACTTCTCTAGTTCTAGGATGTTAATGCACTCCTGACATCAAGGTTCCCATACATATTTAACCACTTATTGATCTATTTCTCTGATCCTGAAATAAAATAAACACACAAAATATCGATTCATGCACCAAATTCTTCTCTTACTCAATTGCCTCAAATCCCATAATAGGATTTTCTTCCTCCATAAGATTTTTTATTATTTATTTATTTATTTATTTTTTTTTTTTTTTTTTTTTTATTTTTTTTTTTTTTTTTTTTTTTATTTATTATTTTATTTATTTATTTATTTATTTATTTATTTATTTATTATTTTATTTATTTTTTTTTTTTTTTTTTTTTTTTTTTTTTTTTTTTTTTTTTTTTTTTTTTTTTTTTTTTTTTGGCTGTTTTTACAGATACCCTGGTCAGTGGGTAGCCGCTACGTCCAGGGGGGGAAATCTATGGAGTGGACGCCACCCGAAGGGCATCAACACCCCTCGGCCTACTACAGACCTAACCCCAAGAGCTTACGGGATTCGACCCTGAGACCTCCCATTGGCGAGGCATTGATTTGACCGATTGAGCTAACTCTTGGGGCTTCCTCCATATGATATATTTCCACTATATACCATTCATTATGAATTCATACATTCAAATTTGAAAATTTACACAACCATGCATAGATAATCATATAATCAAAACTTCATTTCATCAACGTAATGTATACAGACATGTTAAATCCTAAAATCACTCAAGCTATGCCTAGAATCACTCCATAAATCACCCTTAAATATTTCATGTGTTCTATGATAATTAAAGAAACTAAAATTATTTACAATAAGGAATTATAGTTCCTTTTCTATGTGGAGACCCCCTTTGGATCTTTATGTCCAAAAATCTTTGATAGTTTTTGAAGAAAAAATGATCCTACATCAGACTCCCAAAGTAGAAAATTTTATGACCTCGTAGTCATAATCCTTTGATGTAACAATCCTCTTGGATCCCAAACTTTATACTGTAGCTTTTCATACATTCAATCTTCGAAATGTTCCACAATCAATTGGATGCTATTGTTGGTTGTTTTCTTCCTTTCACTATATCTTGTTTTGGGATTCTTCTTCATAAGTTCTCATTGCTCATTTATCTTGATATACAACTTATCCTTCTATTTACAAATGCCGCCTATTTGTGATTGGATCTTCTCTTGCATAAGGGAATCATAACTCTTACCCCACTCCAATTTGACATACATCTTCCAATATACGCTTAAGACATTTATATTCCTTCTCCACTCTTTTTTTTACTACATATTTATTGTTGTCTTCTTCAAAAAAATTTATTCATATTTCATCTTTCATCTCAACAATACTTTGTTGCATGAGTTTTATTTTCTTCGTTGAAAATTATTGTTTCTCTTGTCCATGTTTTTTTTGCATTTCCTCTTCCTTTATGCCACTATTGTATGGAACTTTGATCTTCTCTTCCTCTTAAACTAAGTTTGAAAACCTGTGTGGCTTTCTTCACCTATACCTCTTGCTAGCCATTCCTCTAAAATCTATATTTTCATCAAAATCCTTAAACATTAAATTTAAATGTTTAACTTTAGGTATTATCCCATATTTAAGAAAAAATTAGGTTCTTTTTCTCTAATTACAGTCTCATGTTCGCCATCACTTCCTATGCCTGCATTCTCATAATTAATTTGTGAATTACAATTTTCCTCATCTTTCTCAAATTTTGTAAACACATCTTCACTATTAGACATGTGTGAACATTTCTCTTCTTTGGTTTTAATATCTTCTCTTGGTTCAAACTCTCAACAACATTTCCAGCAACTATAACTCCTCATCATACTTCATAATCATTTCATCTGAATATTTTTTTTCTTATATTTCCTTTGAATTTCTCCACTAGTCAATCATTCCCCATTTTTTGCACCAAAAAGTCCTTGCAACTGCATAACAAAAATTTCGTTTATGAATTTTACATGATCATCACTCTGATTTCATTTAATAGACAATTTTTCTTCATCTCCTCTAGTAACAGAATTTTAATTATGTTCTTTAGTTATGTTTTTACAAAGCATATTTCTATCATCTTCATCAAACTTCATGAAAACTTATGATAACTATCCTTCTTGATTGTTTATGAAACCTGTAAATATACACAAATCATTATATTTAGAAACATAAGGCTTTGTATCCTTATTTTATGCCTCATACATTAACCTCTAATGTTTATTTGAACTTTCCAAACAGTTCAAAATATCCTCTACAAATCTCCTCTTAGCATCATCATCATTCTCTCCAAGTAATGATCCTTGTTCAGTTTCACAAAAATGAACTCCTCCTTCTGTCATGAACCTTTTCTTAATATCAAGCCCTATGAGATTCTCATTCCTTAACTGAGCACTCATCCTCTGCCTCAATTTTTCCTACAACAATTTTCACTTCACCTTCTTTTGTAGAGTCCATCTATAATTTTGGTCTTCCTTGTTTTCTTGTAGCAGTTCCATCAACACATTGAGCAGCACCTTAATCATTTCTAGGTTTCTATCAAATTTATCATTACTTAAATTTCTATCGCTTACCTTTGAACCTTTGTTATGATCATCATTTTTCATAATTTTTCTTCCTCCATGAGATTCTTCTCACTCATAATTTGTAGTAAATATTCCATGAAAAAAGGACTCGATCAACCTGTCACCAAATACCTTATTAATATTTTCCATGGCCTAGGCTTCTTTGGTATTTCTTTTGATTCCTTCCTCTAGAACCTTAACTTGAGAACTCCCTGCTCTATTGGCTATTGCACTTACCAAGCTCACCTCGTTTGAGAAATTTACTTGTCCTACTTCTTTTCAACCTTTTGCTGGAACATATTCTTTGCCACAGTCTTCAATAACTTTGTTTGTTCTTGGTTACAATATTTTTGTTGTAATCATCTTTACCCCTACTATTTATAATCAACCATTTACATCACAAATTATCTGAAAACATAAAGACCATTTACGTCTTTTCCAAACCTCTTTTGAACATGTACTTTTTTTGTAGTCTTCTCATTCTTTATTGGCTCTATTGTTGCAGCCATTCATAATTCTTCCACATATTCAAAACATTATTATTTCAGATTTTCTCATCAATCCCAATATCTTATACTTTCATCCAAGTATATTTCCTTCCAAAAAACTTTAGTTTTCTTCTTGCACACAACTTTAATTCATACAATAATCAATGTAAATTGCAAACAAAAAAGTTAACTCAATTAAATTTCTCAAACTAGAACTACTACAAGTTTTGAATCTCCTCCAAAGAGTGTATCTCTAATTTAATTTCCTTTCCCAAAGAGCACACTTGTTATGATGCCACTTAATGAAGGAAAATATTATATTGTAGTGATTCAACTTTTCTAGTTCTGGGATGTTAATGCACTAACATCAAGCTTCCCATACACTTTTAACCACTTTTTGATCTAGTTCTTTGATCCTGCAATCAAACAAACATACAAAATATCTATGCATGTGCCAAATTCTTCTCTTACTCAGTTTCCTCAAATCCCATGATAGGAATTTCTTCCTTCATATGATAGATTTCCACTATCTACCATTTATTATGAATTCATACATTAAAATTTGAATTACAAAATCATGCAGAGACAATCATATAATGAAAACTTTATTTCCTTAAAATAATCTATACATACATCTACTTAACACCTCTCCTTCCTCTCTATCACTTGATTTCACATTCATTTGGAAATTGTCTCTTTTCCTCACACTTAATATATTTTTATTTCTTGTAAGCTTACAATAGATCCTAAAATCACTACATAATCACCCATAAATCACTCCACAAATCAGATTTTCTAAATCATAAAATCACTCAAGATATCCCTAGAATCACCCTGTAAGTAACCCTTAAATATCTCATGCTTAATATGATAATTGAAGAAATAAAAATGATTTAAAATAAGGAATTAGAATTCCTTCTCTATGTAAAAACCCCCTTGGGAGCTCTTTCTCCAAAAAGATTTGATAGATTTCAGAGTGAGAATTATCCTACATCAGAGTGAATGGGAGTTGTGGAGTGGGGGGAGAAAAACAGAGAGGAAGAGTGAGGCATAGAGAGGTGATGGGGTGGAAGAAAAAAATAGAAGGGGAGGGAGTGAGCAACAGAGAGAGAAAAGTATAGAAGGAGGGATATAGAGACATTATTAGAGGAATAGAGGTGGGGTTTTTGTGAAGGAGGAATCGAGGGAGGGACATATAAATAGAGGAAGCGAGAGGGAGGAAGGAGGTAACAAGAGCAAGAGAAGGAGGGATATATAGAAGGAGAGAGGAAGGTAGAGGAATACATAATCGTAAGGGAGGGGGAGGGAGAGAGTGGGGAAGAGGGGAGAGAATGAGAGAGACATGGGGTATGAGGGAGAGAAATGGAGAAGGAGAGAGGAAGGGAGATAGAGATAAATCCAAAGGAGGAAGAGAGAGGGAATAACACACATAAATATAAAGGGAGAGAGAGAGATGGAACTAGAGGGGAGAGATAGAGGGAGAGAGGGTAAGAGAGCAAAAGAGAAATATAAAAAGGGAAGAAGAGAGATATAGAGAGAGAGGTAGAGAAAGAGAGTGATGAGGGGGAGATAGATATAGAGAGTGAGGGAGTCAGGTCGGGAGGAGAGAGAGAAGGAGAGGGATGGGGGTGAGGGAGAGAGATCAAGTTGAAAATGGGTTGTTTTGAAGGAGAAAGGGGATGATATAGAAAGAGAGTAGGGTGGAGTTAGGGGGGAGGGATATATAGATAGAGTGGGGGAGATATATAGAGAAGGAGAGGGGGGGAGAAGAGAGAGTGATCGAGGGAAGGAGGGTGAGAGAGATAAAGTTAGATGGGAGTTTTTGTGAGAGATGGATTTAGGGAAGGAGGGAGAGAGGGAGAAGAGCATGAAGATAGAGTAAGAGGGAGAGATATAGAGAGTGATGGGGGTGGTGGGAGGGTGTGGAGAAGGATAGTGGAAGAGGGACTGAGGGAGAGCGAAAGAAAAAGAGATAGGGAGTGTGATAGATATAGAGCTAAAGGGAAGAGAGAGGAGGTGAAGAAGAGAGAGATATGGGGAGAGAGGTACCTTGAGAGGGAATAAGATAT
>APFE030133199.1:77926-102758 GCA_000404065.3 Pinus taeda
AACACAACCCAACAGTGTTTATTTTTACCAGAGTAGTACTATTACCTCTCTCTTAGAGGTTAAATTTATTTTCCCTTCGCAGTAGAAGAACCTTGACACACCTACAACCGAACACTCACCAAGCACACTTACTTTCTTTTTGAAGTCATTCCTGCGTCCCTCTCTCTTGATGATAGTTATATCCATGGAAAATATTTAATAAGATGCTAATTGTGCCATATTTTGGATGGGGTTCCTATTCCAAATGATGTGAGGTCTAATTGGGACCACATATTGGGGAGACCCCATGAATGTTGGTGGGTCCAACATCGTCAACATTTCTAGCGCTAGAAGGAGGGAATCCAAATTTGAATGGCTAATAACCTCACCCACCCTCACCATACATCTTCCAGTCAAGATAGCAATATTCCTAGCACTTCCCCTGCCCATATTCCTGAGGTTGGCAGATCTTCTTAGCCTAGTCTTGAAAAAAATTTGAGATCTCTTACGAGCACATCCAGGCCATCCAGCCTATAACTCCTAAGTTTCAAAACACTATCAGAGTGATTCCTAGAGTACATAATATGCCTTATTTTCTAAATAAGAACATGACCACTCCTACTGGTTTAATGGTTTCAACAGTTGAAGATCTGGTTCTCGCCACCCTTCAAGAACTAGCAGAGACTGCTGAAAGCGTAGAGAAACTAGACCAACCTCCATGTTTTAACGGAGGTGATGTAGACAATTTTGTACTCTCAAACGATACTTTCCACTGGTTAATTGGTGAAGAAGAAGAAGATCCATCGAAATCTAACGAAGAGAAGGAGAAAAATATGAATATATGATAGATTAAGATATTGATTGCATGACTCAGGGCCCAATTGCACTGTTGGATGTGTAAAACAAGATGTTGAGGCACCGGAGAAGTTGCTAAAAAAATATGATCATGACAATGCAATGAAGGCGGAGGACCACTTAGACAACTTTCACCTGCATCTGCAAATTCTTGAGGTACATTATGGTGATGTTGAATGTATACTTTTTTCATGTACCTTAGATGGCAGAGAAGTTGTATGGTATCATAGTCTTCCTTTGAACTCAATCCAAAATCGGAAGGGGTTTAAGAAGTTGTTTCTTAAAAAGTTTGTCGATGACAAAACCCCTTCCATTTTATTAAGAGAGTTGGGAAATCTTAAGATGGATCAAAAAGATAAAGTGAAAGACTTAAATAAGAGGTTTAATCATATTTTGAAAATATTTTCCACAAACATTGAACCTCATGACTACATCACTATTTATTATTATACATCTTCCTCAAGCATCACGTAGTTCGTGAAGAGAACTGCGAAAGAGACTTTAGCCGAAAATTATGAAGAGGAAATTGCAAATGAAAAGGAATTGCATGTGATTAAATTCATCATAGATGATGAACCATCTAAAGAATCCAAAGGCGTCGAAAAAATGTCTCAAGCCTCCGTAAGCAACGCCAAAGACAAATAAGTTGTTGATCTTGAGAGCTTGACCTACAGCATCAATTCTCTGTCCAATGAGTTCGCACAGCTTAAAAAAAAGGTCAAGTGAGACCACCGTGAGTAGAAAGCCTCCTAAATTCAACTTTTTGAGAAGGGATTCCAACTCTAGGAGAAGCTGCAACAAGTTGACCAAGTCTATGAAGAGCGCAAACATTGTGTTGAATGTTGAGAGTATGGGCATGGACCAATACTGCTCATTTCATCAATAATATCATTCAGAAAAAATATGCCCATAATGGAACCACATCATTTACTCTCTTGTTGCACATATCATTGATACAATACTTTTTGATGAGCAAATTGAGCCATTACAAGAAAAGGAAGAGACCATTGCAACTGAAAAAACTACGAGTGTTGGACATGTAGTAAATACACTCATTTGTGTTTATGTAGGTGAGAAGAAAAATGTCAAAGAACAACCATTGAGTGAGGACCTAGCCCAAAAGCAGAATAGTCGATACAACTTGAGAAGTCAGTGGTTGGTACTCAGATAATAGTTGATAAAGCAGTAATTGAAAGAGAATTTGCAAAGGAATATCACACCGCCTGTCAACTCAACCCAAAAAACTCAAAGTAAGTATGGAAATGTGGCTACAACAAAAAGTACTTCCATGAACAACAAAATTAAGCCCATCATTTCTGAAGTAACAGATAAAGTGACTCCTCCAAACACTTTGGAAATGTCTCCGGCACTTGATTATAACATCGTTGAAGACATGAAGAAAGCTCACGCGGACATTTCTCTCTTTGAACTTACAAGGATAGCGAGCCAGCAAGAACTTCTTTTTCACGCTCTCGAACAACTCACCTTAGAAAATAGAAATTCTTCACATAAGGGATCTGGTAAGTCCTTTGGTCCCCTAGAGTTTATGCTTAATTATTTAACATTAGATGCTAACACACTCTACCCTCCATTACTGTTAACATTTGAAATTTTCAATTATAATGTACAAAATTGCTTAGTTGATTATGGTGGATCTGTAAATGGAATGCCCCTATTTGTAGCTAAGAAAATTAATGCAAAATGGGATAATACATATGCACAAATTATTCAACTGGATAGGACCCTTGTCCATGCTATAGGTGAACTAAGAAATGTGTTTATTTTCTTATCATCTGACCAACGAATTCACTAATGTATAAATATAGTAATTGTAGACATTTTGGAAGCATAAGGTGTTTTGTTAAGCATAGGTTGGTCCAAAAAACTACAAGGGTATTTTTCCACAGACTGGTCCAAAAAACTACAAGGGTATGGCTTCTATATAAGGGTAGAAATAAGAAAATTCAAGTATACTCAGAGTCTTACATGAATCACTCTATCACACCCTTCAAGGGAAATAATGAATCAGTTCCTTTCATAGATCTAATATTTGGAAATTTATTTTTAGAAATTGATATGGGGTGATATCTTGCTCAACCTTCCCCAATCCCACCCGACACAGAGTTGGAACTCCTTCCTATTCCAACTAGAAAAAATGACATTTCTACAGTAAGTAGTAGTAGTAGCAGCACTAGTGTAGAGGCTAGGCCCTGTATATATGATGTTTTGGTTTTGTATTTTGATGATTCAGAGACATAGGAGGGATCTAGAGCTAGTTGTGTTTTAGTAGACCCGCAATAGATGAAACACTTGATCTTGAGACACTCGGATTTGAGTGCACAAATAACATTGCAAAACATGAAGCACTTATTTTGGGCTTACAGAGGGCCATTGATCTCAATGTTAGGATCCTCAAAGTTGTAAGTGATTTTTCTATCATCGTATGATAGGTACGCAATAATATTCATTGTGTGTCACCACATCTAAAAGGTTATCAACAAGAGGTATGGAATTTGATTTTTCATTTCCAAGATTTCAATATATTATCTATTCCAAGAATGCATAACATAGTTTCAAATGTATTAGAAAATGTTATTGCTAGGTTATCACTGCTTAGGGACGATTTTTTGTATAAATTATTTGTAAACCATCTATCCCTAACAATATCACTAACTTAAATGTTTTCAATGGTGACCATCAGATACTTCACTTTATGGCGAACGTTGATGTATTCAAGGATGTAGTTATCGATGAAGACGAGCATGAAAGAGCGTTGCGGGATGCATCTCGCACAAACAAATGAAACCCCATGTCAAAGGGCATGGTATCATTGAAAAATTTGCATGAATTGTAAAATCGCTTCAGAAGGCCAGTCAATGCAAAAATCCACAGTTCAACGCCATCACATGAGCAAATAAATTTTGGAACAGAAAATGATATGGATTTTTTCAATCTCGGTACTTGTTGCACACCCTAAGAGTTCCAAGCCTTCATCTGTTTATTCAAGCAGTGTCGAGATGTTTTTGCATGGACATATGACAAACTCAAAACTTATGACATGCGAATAATCCTGCATGTGATCCCGATCAAAAAAGGGGCCAAGCCTTTTCAATAGAAGTTGCGAAAATTACATCCAACGCTTAAGCCCATGATTCAAAAGGAGTTGATAACACTGCTAGATGCTCAAATCATATATAAAGTGCAACATTCAACCTGAGTCTCTAATCCGGTCCTAGTGATGAAGAAGTCCAGGGAAATTCTCTTGTGTTTTGTGATGGGATAAGGTCCCCTAGGGTCAATTTTGTAATAACTTTTGTTATCTTTGTACAGTCTCTACATTTTGAGAAAGTCGAAGGTTCTAGAAGTTAAAGGGGATTTAGGAAAGTCAAAGCCCCTTATTTGGTTAGAAGTTAATATATTTTGCGACCCGCCCATGGTTCGCGAACCATGGTATTGTAAAAGAATATGTTATAAAAAGGAGTCATAGCGAGTCCTAGGAAGTAAGTTAATCATTGAAGATCTATGTATGGGCAATTGATCTAAGGAAAAATAGTTTGTTTTATATACTTAGGCAAAGGGGAAGGTTCCTGCCATTGTGTGTGCAGAGACCTTGGTAAGTCCGTAGCTGAGTGTGCGGGCCCCTGTAGCTGTGTGCGCAGGGAGGAAAGAGTCTGTAACAAAAGGATTGAACATAATAAAGACTATTTTGGAGCCATACCTATGTATCTGTGCTTTTCTGATTACTTATTCATTTTCTGTGTATTTTCTTTGTTTTACACAACTATCTTGAGAAACACTCAATTGATACACAATAGCAGTAAATCCATTTATTTACTTGATGTTATGAATGTTTAAAGCAATAGGCGCAAAGTTAGGATATGTTTTTGAAAGTTACTGTAATTTCCGCATTTCAAGGGTTATGGTTTGCGAGGGTCGGAATAAATCCCTATGAATCATAGAAAGCCATCACACAAAGCTCTGGATGCAGAAACTTGGTTTTTTCATTCCCTAATACTGCCTCGAGTGAGACTGCAGCTTGCGCTACGAAGGTTGTTGCTGAAAGGGCCGATAATGTAGGATTTTGTTTGTTGGTGCAGCTAACTCTAAACTTGGGTCCAGACCCCCTCAATCCAACAAATGGATCTATTGTCAGGACCAGGAGCTGGATGAGGAATGTGTAATGTCGAATAAATGGTTCCCAACTAAGAAGGAAATAGAGAAGTGGATAGATTGGAAGCTGCACGAATTTGTAGCCCAGGAAAACAGGAATGTGCACCTATCAAAAGGAAGAGTGGTTGAATAGATACCTATATACAAACAAAATTGAAATTTCCTTCTTCTCTTTTCTGTGCAAATTACACTAGTGGTTGTCTAAATCGATGGGTAACCAAGGTATGTGGAAGTTAGATAACCCTATCGTGTGGACTCCAGAACTGGTAAAGCGCCTGGAAGCTTCAAAAAACAAGATCGCGAGGGTTGTCAATTACTGGATCGATATCATTTTGGGCGGATTCATCAATGAGTTCGTGTTCGACACCTCTATCAGTTATAACAAAGCTGAACGCCAGTTTTTCAAAGGACCAAGAGATAAGTATCAGAAGTCCCCGAAATACTTTTAGAAGAGATTTGACAGGAGCTACGTGAAGTGGAAATACATTTAGAAGAGATCTAGATTCAAGTGCTAAGTACAGTGCTCTGTTAGGAGCGTCTGACAGTGATGAAGAAACTAGTATTCTTAGGACACCTATAGGTGCGTTGCATATGGTAAAGCAGTGTATCGCAGGGGTACCAGATCCATCTACTCCACCTCCACCATCACCTCCACCTCACACACCTACACCTACACCTTTGCCTCCAACTCCACCTCAACTATTCAACATGTCCAACACTATGAAGATGCCCATATTCATAGGTCTAGGGACAAAGGACCTTGAAAAATTTTGGTTTGTAGATGATGTTGTGTGGAAATCACAACAGATTAAAAATGATGATTTGAAGAAAGCGCAAATGGTTATAGCACTTCAAGATAGAGCACTAAGTTAGTGTATTAAGTATTGTTTGGCTCACCCGAATGTGACACTGGAAGAAATGAAGAAAGTGCTCAATAATGAATTCAAGAAGCCTAAGTCGCAATCCCAGTCAATGATAGAGGTCAAAGAGATCTAATAGAAGGTAAATGATTTTGCGTGGGACTTTGATTAGAGGTTGAAATGGCTGCTCCAACAGGTTAACATGCAGATCACAGATAGCCACCACAAGGACTGGTATATTGCATCGTTACTATCCCATTTGAGATTTCCACTGTCGCAACAGAAGATTGGAATGCAAGCTAAGACACTGGAGATTGCTATCAAATTAGAAGCCTCCCCTATTCACGATACGAATGTGGGAGTACAATATATTCAGTCACAGTCGGCTAGCCTGCATATGGAGTTGTAGAGCCTTAAGAAGGGAAAAGAAGTCTAGAAAGAGGTCCGTGCGTAGGTATGGAGTTTCAAATGTAAGGGAAATGGTCATGACAAGGACCATTGCTTGGTGTATCAAAATTACTGTGTTGGGGGAGGTCTTGTCCCCTTGAAGCCAGAAAACACCTCTGGGCCAAGTACAAGAGTGGTACCATGGTGCGCCATTCGTCAAATTATAGGGAAACACACGAAAAAGAATTTCCATTTGCTACAGAATTTTTTTCAGACTCGACAACGTCTATTATGTAATTTTTGTAAGTTTGTGGGTCATGACGAGCACAATTTCCAAAGTTATGAATTGATGATGGAAAAAACACCAACATGTAGAGTACAAATGGAAGCTCGTCCTTAGGATCAAGGCACAACTACAATGCGTGGAGGGATTTAGAAATGAGGAAGAGGATGAGGACGAGGAGCTGGAAGGGGTCTTGGTCAGATCATTTGCTACAATTGTGGAGAACCAAGTCACTTTGCGTGATATTTTTAGAATCCAACTCACCCCTCTTGTCAATATTGTCGTCAGTTTGATCATGTCATAAAAGATTTCCCCATGCTCATCGTGAAGATGCAAGAAAAGGAGACTCAGACTCAGTAACCTACCCAGAACATCTAGATGATCATATCTGAAGCGCGCGAAGAGGGTCCTAGTGTTAATATTGTCACACGAAGTGGCATAGAAATCGGGGAGGATAAATAAGGTAAAGGAAATGTTTATGGAAGAAAAATTTGCTTTGCAGATGAAGGAGATTCTAGATCAAGGAATAAATGTATAGGAAAGCTTGAAGACATCAATACTATGTAGGAGGCAGACCCCTCATTATTAACATCATTTTTAAAAACCTACATGAAGCTCCAAAGGGATAAGAAGGCAGTAGAAGGACTACAAGAATCTATATTTAACTGCACTTGAAAGAATAATCCACTGCCAGAACAACACATGGTACATAAGGTGGGAAAAAACAAGAAAAGGATTGGTCACGAAATGATATTGACTACACATATAGGAGAATTCGAAATGAACCAGGTAATTCTTGATTTAGGGTATGACGCAAATGTTATGCCGAAGAAAACCTGTGAAAGAATGGGTATATCAGTGCTACAGTGGTCTCCAATCTGGTTGAGGATGGCGAATCAGCAGAAGATTATTCCTATGCGATGCATACATGGAGTGACTATGGATATTGAAGGGGTGCACGCCATCACTAATTTTGAAGTAATCAAAATAGTAGATGGAAGTAACCCATATCCAGCGCTACTTGGAATTTATTGGGCATTTGATATAAATGTAGTAATGAACCTTAAGAATTGCAGTATGATATTTGAAAAGAAAGAACTGAGGGTTACTGTACCATTAGATCCAGCCAAGGGTGCAAGATGTACTAAACCTGTCTGCGACTATGAGGAGGACAACAATATCGAGAAGATCTATAAACTAACTGCATGCAATGAATATTGGATCAACCATATGATAGATGGGCAAATTACGTGGAAGAAGGACAACTCCCACAATTCAGATTCAGACGAGGAGATCGAACACTAGAAAAAGAGGTTGCATGAGGTATCGTCGCTGCGAAGCAACGGGCTTACAAAGTCACTCTAATGTATATCCACTAAGGTATGCAACTTACCGCATTATGATGGTTTAGACGATGTCAATTTATTTCTGGATAAATTTGAAAGAGATGTACCGGAGGAAAATCGGTTCCAAGCACTAGACATCATATTGCGAGCTACACCTACAAAATGGTGAGGTACACATAAGAACAACTTTGCAGATTGAAAGGACTATCGACAGATGTTGAAGGTGCGATTTGGATATGCCAATACCTGCCTTACAGAGAAATATACAAGGAAGGATGACCTGCATGAGCATCTGGCTCGATGGATGAAAGCATGGCAAGAAGAATCACAACCAGAATGGGTTCATATATTTTTCCACACTTTGGATATGATTCCGATGAACTGGTATCTGGAAATGGAGCTAAGACATGGAACCGCAGGATATGATGTTTTGAAAGAAATTTTTTTGTTAACTTTTAGCTTCGAATATGGATTTAAATGCATTGATGAGGTTTTACAAGAGATCAAAACTATAGTATTTAAAATGCCTAAAGAACATGTTGCATGGGTACAACCAGATTGGAGCACACGGATGTGGAATGCACTCTAATGCTACAATGTGACTGCTGAGGAAGGTGAAGAAGACCCTAGGAACATCAACATCCCTAAGTTAGGAGGACAACGCGAAGTTGTAGGGCATGAGGAAAAACTCCTTGATATCTCAAAGCGTTTAAATACCAAGCAGTTGAATATTGGATCGGAAGCCCAGCCGAAGTTTGCGAACATAGGTGACTATTGGGATGAAGATACTATGGACAAAGTCGCAAAGTTACGACGGGATTATCATGACTTGTTTCCCACCAAGTTATCTAATTTAAAAGGGATAGTATGGGAACTAGGTGTCATGAAGATTACCGTGAAGCTGAATGTGAAGCCAATGAAGCAGCGCCCTTATCGATTGAATCCTAAGTACAAGGAAAAAGTGTGTGCTAAATTGGATAAGATTCTTACAACCAAGATTATTGAGCCCATTGAAGAATCAAACTGGGTTAGTCCTATGGTGGTTCAGGAAAAGAAAATGGGGGGGCGAAATTTGGATATGCATAGATTTGATGAAGTATAATGATTCTTGTGTCCACAATCCATTTCCTACACCACTCACAAACAAAGTACTGGAAAATGTTGGAGGTCAAGAGGCTTACTCGTTTACTAGTGGGTTCTCAGGGTATCATCAAATCAAGATCACACTGGAGAATACCACCTTCACGATTGAATGGAGCTTTTTCCAATATGCCTTTAAGACTTAATAATGGCCCTGCAATATTCTCTAGGTTGGCAGTCACAACCTTCAAGGTGTTAATTCACAATATTTTGGAGGTTTACTTCAATGATTGGACAATGTATGGGTTAATAAAAATACATGTTGTCAGCCTTTGCCTCATGTTGGACAATTGTCGAAGGTATAAGATTTCCCTCAATTTGAAGAAATGTATATTATGTGTACAATATGGGATATTATTGGGTCATGTAGTCTATAAGTAGGGATTGATGGTAGACCCTGCCACAATTTTAGTAATTATTAATCTGGAGCCTCCAAATAATGTCAAACAATTGTGTGGGATGTTGGGCCATATAGGATACCCTAGGAAATTTATCAAGGCATATGCGTAGATCGCTGCACCCATGGAAAGATTGTTCAAAAAGGATGCAATGTTTTTTGGGGGAGGTGATTGCCAAAAGAGTTTGGATGTTTTAAAGGAAAAAATGGTCACTGCATCCATTTTAGTGTTCCCTGACTGGAAGAAGGAGTTCAACATCCATGTTTATGCATCCTGCATAACCCTAGGAGCTATGCTAAGCCAACTAGGTGAGGGTGATATTGATCATCCGATAGCATTTGCAAGTAGAAAGTTATCAAAGGTGGAAAAGAATTATTCTACCATAGAGTGCGAAGGACTAGCGATGGTGTACGCACTACAGAAATTGAGGAACTATTTGTTCGATGCAGACTTCAAGATGTACACTAACCATTCTGATTTGAAGTACCTGGCCAACAAGCCTGCATTAGTGGGGAAAATCTATCGATGGTTGCTGCTCTTTCAAGAATATGACTTTGAGCTAATCGTGAATCTAGGGTGACTGAATGCTGAACTAGATCACCTCTCGCGGATTGAGAATTGTGACGAACCTAAAAATCTGGAGGAAGGACTACCTGATGCACAACTCTTTGTTGTGTGCACTGCTAATGGCCATTTCATAGACATAATTGAATTCTTATCTATAGGTACATCTCGTAAAGGGTATTCCACGAAGCAGAAGAAAGAGTTGGTGGTCCAGGCTGCAGATTTCTCTGTGATCGCCACAAATCTATATAAAATGGGATATGATGAAATATTGTGGAGGTATGTCCCAAAGTATGAACGACAAAGTGTCCTTGCTAAAGCGCATGGAGGAGTTTCTGGATGACATTATGTGGGAAGAGAAATAGTGGAGAATATTTTACGAGCAGGACTATGCTCGCCAACAATGCGTAAGGATTCCAAGGCTTAATGCAGAGCATGTGATGTCTATTAGAGAACAGGGAGACCATAGCAAAGAGATGAATTACCTATGATTCCACAAGTTTCGTTGCAAGCATTTAACAAGTGGGAAATAGACTTTGTGGGACCAATTCAACCACTGGGAAAGAAGACAAGAGCCAGGTACATCATTACAACGACCAAATATTTAACTAGGTGGGCTGAGGCGTAGCCTGTGAAGGATTGTAGTGTGACCAAAACAGCGAAGTTCATCTTCGAGTATATTTTGTCTTGGGTTGGCTACCTAAAGATCTAGATGAGCGATAGAGGTTTGCACTTCTTAAATGTAACAATCTCCTCTTTACTCGAAGATTTTCATATGTATCACTAGGAGAGTACACTGTATCATCCTCAAGTAGACGGCACAGTGGAAGCATTCAAAAAAAATATGTAGAATTCCTTAACGAATATTTGCAATGCGAAGCGGAATGATTGGGATGTGTGCATACCAGCTGTCCTATGGGCGTATAGAACTACACGTAAGAAATTGACTAAACAAACGCCATTTAGATTAGTTTATGGCCAAGAAGTTGTAATTCCGATGGAATACATAGTGCCCAGTTGTGGATTGCTATAGTTACATACATGGCTGATTGAGATACAATGGAATAACGCCTCGCGAAACTCATTGAGTTGGATGAAGATCGCTTTTTCGTGGGTTTTCATCAACGAGTACAGAAGGATCACAAAAATCCATGGCATGATCTCCATATCAAAGAGCGCACCTTTAAGAATGATGATTTGGTATTGCTATATGAAAGTAAGTTCACAAAGTTTCCAAGGAAATTCCCCAAGTGCATTGGCTGGGCCATATATTACTAAGGAAATTACGGATGGAGGCACAGTTTAGCTCGCAAAGCTGAATGGGGAATTATTTCCAGGAAAAGTCAATGGGAGTCAACTAAAGTTGTATAGGGGTGACCCACTCCTATGAAATGACTATATGAATGCAGGGTAGTCATAATGTTCCAAGAAGTTGCAAGGGAGCATGGGACTATAAAATACACTGCCAAAAGGAAAGTTGGGCGAAGTGATGAGGTTGTGTGACACATCCAGGCAAGGCATAGAGGAGAGATGCAATAAAGGAGCCATGCTAAGATGGTGGGTCCCATGTAGCCAGGCCAAAAAGTGACCATTAGAAGCATTGTAACTAATTGGGTGGTGATTTTTCCTTTAAAAGGAGTGGGGGGGAGCATTTAAGATGCATATATTTGGAAACCTACTGCCAAAAATTCATTAATGATAGTGAATTGGAGGGAATAGACAAATTTGAATTCAAATTGAGCTATAAATATGGCATCCTGATCCACATTTGAACACTTTGCTTCCAGAGAATTTTCCTTAAGATTTTGCATTTTCAATTGTGTCTAAAGTAGTGTTGTATGTCTAATAATGATAGGGAGAGAGTTATTTCACAATCGGGATTCACAAATTTACCTGATTTGCAGCGCAAGATATTCCTCGAAAAAATGACTGCAGCGAAACTTGAGATAGAGCCAACCTAATGTGTACCTACATGGTTGCCTACTACTATGCCTAGGTCACCAAAGCCTAAGCCATCTACTTCCATGGTGGGAGATAAGAATCAAAAGAAGCCTCAACAAGCATCAGTGAAAAAATCCCAGCAGAAAAACCCGAACAAAATCCACCAAAAGGGAAATATGGGTAGGTCCAAATAGTGGACAAAGCCCCTAGACCTAGATGAGGAAGAATTGTGATGAGCACCAGTATTGCAGCGATAATGCTACAACTCCTGGACTACCTACTTAACTCTTATCAACCTAGTAGTTCATAACAAACTTGGAAGCGACGGTGTTTTTTCACAAGTACTAGTTCTTACTGCAAGTTGTCACTTGGTCAACTGACGCAAGATCACTAGGAGATCAAGCCAACTTCTATGGATTCCAAAAGAAGCTTTATATGTGATGGAAGGAGAAAGAGAGATTACTCTACAGATGCTATTCTACTTGCCAAATGGAAGACTGGAATGTAAAGCAAACCAAGGAAATCCTAATTAACCAACTAGTCCTACTTCTGTAGAAAGCACTATGAAAACCATGAAAAGAATGCCATTACCTACTCAAAGAAGTAACCAACATCTAACTAAGATATTTCTTAAAGTAAATGAGCAAAAAGCATATTTTTGGATTTTTATGTGAATTTGTCATGCATGTAATTTATTTGTTTGTGAATGTGGCAGCTAATAGGTGGTGATGGAGAGAAATTTTGGGGCTTGAGAGGATGTAGGATGGTGTTGATGGGTCCTAGGAGGTCTCAGGTGGCCTTTTTGATGCTTTTCCCAAACTTGGACTTCAAAAGAAAGCCTATAGGAAAATCTACAGGAGGACACAGGAAATCTATAGGAGGAAAAACAACATTCTACAAGAGGCCTACAGGAGGAGGCTGAGAGAAGTTTTCACCGTTTTGAAGGTGTGAGAGTGGGTGGAAAAGGTGGATGAAGGTTGGAATGAGGCGTTAGGGCACCTAGGGTCTACCAAGAATCATTAGGATAGAGAAAGATGATTGGATTTGCTCAAGGAAAGAGGAAGAAATTCTATGGAAAATGCAGGAAACTAAGGCAAAATTGAGGGGAGACTTGGCCGACCTGTAGGGCATGGATCAGATGGAGGATGGAGTGGCTGATAAGCTGGCCTATTGCTAGAAGATATCTATTTCATAAACAATCTGATAGTCAACCAATGATATTAAGCAAGCAATGAAATAAGTGCATCAAAAAACAAAGTTTTTGCATCAAGTAAACTATGATCTATGAAAGGAAATGATGATAACCATTGCATGAAAGAAAAACATGAAAGAAGTCTATTGCAAATAAGGAAATGAGCATAATGAAGAAGTTCTAAAGCAAAGCAAACTGGACTATGAACCAACTAGAAAGCTTCAAACACTAGAAGTCCTATGAATGAGGAAAATCTGTTTTTTTGGGGCAACAAGAGGGTCTTTGCCTCAAATCATTGTCCCAAAGGGAGGAAGAGATTCCAAGGCACTATTGCTAGCCTTTTGGATCTTTTCTTTATCACCTCTTAACCTGCTACAAAAAGCACAAATGGAAACAAACTACTAAATCATCAAAAGCAACCTATTCTTAACCATAAAAGAAATGCATCTAACAACAACCTAATCTACAAACTGAAATGAAATATACAAATACAAGTAAAGAGGAGCTTGGCTACTTGGATTGGGCCCTAACCCAAGAGCTTCAGCCCTCTGAGGTAACTCAATGCTAACTCAAAAAGGATTCCATATTTATTTCAAAACAATAACAAGATTGAATGAATTGTCAAGATAATAAGCTCAAAGTTTAGCAGAGTTTCATTAAGAAAAACGGAGCAAAAATCCAACAAACATATGACCCTAGTGAGGCCTTAGGCCTATCTACTTATACAAATGAAGCTACCAACAATTCCCTTAAAATCAGGGAGGCTTGGCTCCCAAAACTCAAGATAATCGTCAGTTATCCTCCACTTGCTTGGCTGCTTGTACTTCGAGCTGAATGAAGGGGAATTCGAAGTGAGGAGTAATAAATGAGGGGGATTCCCTCCTATAAGTCCTCTCCTTTGTCCATTTCGAGTTATTGCTACCATTTTTCCACTAGATACTTGACTTTGACCACAAAATTTATCAATAATCTGCATTAAACACATATTAGACCACATGGCATCATAACTAACTCAACTCACTCTATAAGCATAAATATAATTATAAAATCACACAATAAGCTAAGAGAATGGTTGATTTGACTAGGTTAGGAGGTAAAATGAGCCCATATAATTACCCATTTATAAGGCTCATCATCACCCCCCTACTGAAAGTGTTGCTGATCCTCTAAGCAACTTAATCCATCTCCTCATATTTTATGGCCCTGGTGGCCTCCCTAGCATCCCATGCTTCTGATGTGGTCTCCTCTTCTTTGTCATATAATCCCACCTTCCTGTCTATCTCTTCCCACCATTGTTTCTCTTCTTCTTCTTTTCTGCCTTCTAGCATGCCTAGCAGTAGTGGGGGACTCAATTTGAGGCCAATCCAATTGAGCTTCAGCCTCTGCATGGAGCGCTTGTACATTGGCACTCTCCTTAATGCCTCTTTCATCCTCATTGGGGAATGATATTCCCTAATCTGCAGACTATGTGGTAAGGTGTTCCATCTCCTCATACATACATGCACACAGTTATCCCCAAGTAACCTTTCCATATCCTCAAAATGTGAAATGGCTTGTGCTTGATCACTGATATATCTAGGGAAATCTGATGATCATTTGCCAGTAGGTTATGTGTGTTGATGAGTTCCATGGGGTATGATGGCTCAGCTATGATCATTAAGGGCTCATTCTAATCCTTTATGATCAACCTTCTTATTTTTGTTGCCCTTAACTCTTCATGGTTCATCCATGAGGCCATGGCCATTAGTTGTGGGTCCCCTAGCCTAGCATTGGGATCCCACACATTCATGTCTGTGAGGGCCATGTTATGTAGATAGAATTCTGACATATTTGCCTTACCTTCTGATGTACTTTGGTCACATAGGTCCATAAACTTCCAGTAATCTTGGAAAGGCATTGTGCCTCTTTGTGCCAAAGACTTTATCTGAAATTGCATCCATTGGTCCTTGAGATACAGGCCATAGAACTTTGTTGGTGTCCTACATTGCAATGCCTCCATGGACCAGTTGGCCATGCATGCCAGTTGGGTCTCTTTCTCTTGTAGTTGTCTTCTTAGCAATTCATTTTTAGTTTCAAGGTGCCTTATTGTGATTGCTTCTCTGTGTCTGACAACACTTAACTCTCTACCCATTTCTCTGAGTTTGTTCTCCATATGGCCAATATCCTCAACTCCTTTGGATTTGGCTATTTGCAGCCACCTATGGGTCCTTATTCTTTCTTTCTCCAATTCAAAGAATAGTGGAATTGTAAATTTTTGTGGAATTATTCTCCCCCCTTCAAGAAGATTGTATTAGGAGCCAAGACAAGGTCGGGGATCAGGTTCTTGTGCCTCTATTGCTTCCTCCCTTCCTTGTAGCTATCCTTCTAACCTTTTTCAAGTTTTTGGGTCTCCTGTAGTTTTGACAGGGTCTCCTATAGAACAGTCTGTGCCTCCTGTAGGACTGTTTTTGAGTCCTGTAGTTTTACTTTTTATTTGCATGTGGGAGATCTAGGAGTCCCCCTTTCATAAGTGATAGGTTCCTTGGAAGGGGATTCTTTTCCTTGGGCAGAGGGTGAATCTTTAATAATAATTGGCACCTTAGAAGAAGGTTGGGGTTTCCATGTTTTGATTCTTGTGCTCTTCCTACCCCTGAAATACATTGAGGTCTGCCTCTTCCTCTTCTGTTTTGGCTTAATTGGTATGTTGAGGGCAGTGAGAGCAACTGTTGGATTTCTCTCTAGGGTCTCAAGCGACACTTCTGCCTTTTCTGCCTCTTTTCTCCTCCTTCTTTCTCTTTCTCTGTCTCTATTTGCTCTGTTGCTTTAGCTTTCTCCTCCTCTCTTTTGGTTTCTTCCTTATTCCCTTCTTGTCTCTCTAAATCACCAGTTTCTTCACCTTCTCCCCCTTGCTACTCTTCCTCCTCACTACTAGTAGGGATAATATCATAGGTTAGGGCCTTTATGTCATCATCAACAGTCATGTTTCAGAAAATTTCCCATGCTATGGGGATTTTAAATGTATGGAGGGCTTCTTACACTAAAATTTTGATTAACCCATGGTGAGATAACTGCTCTGGATTTCCTACTTTTACTTTAGTATTGGAGTCAATGAGGGACTACAGGAGGAAGTAGGGGATGTTGAGCTTCTGAGGGGCTAGAGTGTCCATGCCATACCTTAATTCATGCATGATCCTAAAGTGGTAGCCATAGACAATTTTGTACCTCCCCTCAAAGGAAATATACTTGATTATTAACTAACCTCATCCCAAGGATATGGTATGCTAGCCCTTATGCCATTCTTATCTTCTACAGGGGTTTCATTATTTTGGAAGAAGTTTCTCTTAGTAGCCTGGCCAATTTGTTTTTCATCCTTACTCCAAGGCAACCCAATAGGAAGGGTAGTGACCCTACTGATAAATTCAGGGTTATCTACATGGAAAGGCCTATAAAGGTGACAGTGGCATGTGTTTTGGTGTGAGGGAATTCTTGAGAAATTTCCTCACCAAACCCTCATAATTTCTCAAAAAAGTTCATCCAATTGGATCTGGTGAATATGTCCACTACTTGGGGATGTGCATGGAGCCTAGAGGAGTTGGTGGGCTCCTTCCTCATAAAATCTCCTATCATTTTGTTTATGCTTCCTTGGAAAACCAAATATGGAAATCGAGAGAACAAATTTTGAAGAAAAACATAGAGACGGAGAGACTGTGTTTTTTTAAGAAATAAGTAGCAATTCTTTTATGAATTTCCTCCACCCAAAAGTTTTATTTCCTCCTCAAAATTAAACCACTGCTTGCATATTTTGATATTCAATGGAGTTATGCTAAGAACATACCTCTTCAACCCGAGAATTTTACTAAAACCCATGTTTTCCCTCTCCAAAATAGCTCACTGGCCCTCCTGTAGAAGACTGCTAGCCCTCTTGTAGGATTCCTATAGGTTCTCCTGTAGAACCTGTAAGTGCTCCTGCAGAAAACACCGAGAGCAGGGATGTGGGAGAGATCAATGGAGAACAATGGTTACAAGGTTGTGGGGGCACGAGAAGGTAGCAAGAGTGGAGTTTTGAGGAGAGAATGAAGAAGAAAGGTGGTGAAAGTGCTTTAGGGAGGAGTACTTATTGCTTTTTATGGATATTTCAGTAATGGAGGGTGAGCTAGCCAAGTGTACATTGGCCCTATTCGGACTCTTGGTCCCCACCTACCTTGTCATCATGGCCCTTTCCTCGTAATCATCCCTCATGATTGCATCAGAGTTCACGCTGCCTCCACTACTTGTCCTTGACATCTCTCTTGAGTTTGACTAAGCGCACGTGTGGGTGACATCTTTAGATGAGTGAAGTCAACTAGATGAAGGTGGCCAAGTTAACTGGCCACCTTTCCCTCATTCAACCTCAACCATCTCTGACGCAGCTCTACACTGCAAAACCCAGAATCATTACAAACTGTACATATAAAAACAACAATTCCTGTTCTAGTCAATTTCAGTTCACTTTTTGGCAAATTCAACTCATGCGGAAGTTTTAGTTTCTCCTTCTTAACATTTCTTCTCATAACAAGTTGAATTAAGTTTCAGACATTAATTTTCGACCTTCAATCACATCCAATGCAAGTTTCGCCTGTAATAATCTGTTGCTGACATCCATACAATTATTATTTACTCCCTTGAATTCAATTAAGATCATGGCACCAGCGCCCAAATATGCCTTTAAATTGAATCTCTTTATTCAATTCTCATTCAATCAAAACACAACTTCCAACCAAACAATCGAACCTTTCGACTTATGGCAATAGCAATTTATATAAACTGAGAGTTGGCCAAAATCGAATGTCGATATCGCATACATGTTTCTCATCAACGATGCTCAAACTGTTAGCGATCTGCAAACACTAGTTTTAAACATATTAGAGCTCCAACCTGGCTTATTACATATTCAATCGATTATCTCAAGAAACTGGAAACTATGTATACTGGACGCAGCACCCAATCTACACTCAAATTAACCATATCAAAGTAGAATTTGAAAGCTGTAACAATTACGTTGACCTCACTGTAACAATCGATGGCAATTTGAACAACATCGATCACCGAATTTGGACAAATTCTACCTGCAAGCGTGCGGCTTCTGACAAACTGGCCTCTGCTTAACGCTGGGTTTAGTGCAATTCAACACTGATATGACATTGCTAACACAATCTTCAGATGATCCACGACTTCTGTTATTTATAGATAACATATGGATTGATTTCACGCTCAGTTCTGCTTGACGTGTGCTTCAGCTTAACGCAACAACCAATCCAGTGTATACTCCACTCCACGTGACTACAAAACTGTGACTTCCTTGCACCCTTTATACATCAAATGGATTCTCCAACTAATTGATACCATCCTGTAGCTATAAACTGAAGTTTGAAAACATGCTAAACAAACAGATTGATTTTACTCCCAACAAATCTGCTCATGTTCTCTGTGTAGATACCAACTTGTGAAGAAAATATTTTTCTTTCCTTGAGATGTACGAACTCCAAAGTCGTGACAACAATTGTGAAAATGCTTGCTTATTTTACAGACAACATTTGCTTACTTCTTTAACTTGCTGATCTATATAGTAATTATGGGCATATATGACCTTATCCAACAGCTCCTGTGCTGGCTTCTCCTGTATGCTCGTGGGGAGTGTTCTTTACCATGTGAAACAGTGTCTTCTGTTTATCCTGTACCAAAAAAAACATACAAGCCGGGCCACCATAGCTAGAATGAAGGCATGGAAGATTGATGACAAACTCTTAAGAAAGCATCCGCCTTGCTGATATTGGAAACAAGTTACCGCAAAGAAAAGAGTTATGTGTTCAATTTGCTTTGCCAAATGCAGTTGAATTTTGACAGAATGTCAACATAACTCTGCGCACCTCTACATTCAGTTCCACATATTAATCAATCGATCTCTAATAGAAATATTTTCTTAGAATGGCGCCCTTTGCAAACAAAGAATTTAATACCATTTAACCTTGATGATTTGCATAACAGTTTTCACATAAATAAATCTGATTTCAAGCCCATCGAATGTTATGAACAAATATACAATTTCTCAATCACCCAATATATATAAACTGAAATAAAACAATGACTTACAACTTTTTACTGGCCAGATGTTTCAATGCCATGGCCCTTTACAATTTCTGAAGGCTTACAGCCTTGCTGCTCAAACCTACTCTCAATCTCTCCTGTGTTCTTCTCTCAAAACCCCCTTCTATTTATACAAAAAAATCATTTAGTTTAATGCTCAATCCCTTCAATTCCTCAACAATCCCCTAAATCTCTCAACATCCCTAAAGGATAGCTCTTTATCCCTAAAATCCTTCAACTAATTAAATTCCCTCATATCCTTTTATTAAATAAAAAGATATTTACAAAAATCCTCACCTTCTCCTATTTTATTCAAATGAATTAATAAAATATTAAAAATCATCACACCCCCTTTTAACATATTTACAAAATAAAAAACGCCCTTGATGCTCCTGCATCAGACTCCCCATGCAAGAAAATTCATGACCACCTGGTCATAAGTCTGGATATTTCCTCCTGGATCCCAAATTTTATTTTGTAATCTTTCCGTGCTTGTTGATTGCTTTACTACTGTTGTTATCTGCTGTTGTTTTCCCGGTTTCCATATTTTGTGCTATAATGCTCCACTTGCTCTGCTTTTGCAACCTTTCACTGTCATTCTCTTGTTGTCGCTCCTTTTCTTTCTTTCAGTTGTCTTTCTCTGGGATGTTTTTATCATTAACCTCCTTATCAACTCAATTTCTCTGTCCAGTATGTCCTCTGTCTGCTGATTGTTTCCATCTCTTGATTTCTGAACTCTCATTCTTGCTTGTTCTTCACTTGTTTTGATTGCTTCCTTTTCACCGTTACTGCTGTTTTGCACCTTTTCTGTTGCTGCTACTATAAATGTTGCGGCCTCCCAAACTTCCTTTCCCTCTACAACATTCCTTTGCTCACTACGTGCAATTTCTTTTTTATTATTATTTATGACAACCGCTTTGTCATCCTTATTCAACAATCTATCCCAGACATTCGTCCTCTGCTTTTCCAATTTCCTCCTTTGAAAGTCTAATTCTCTATATAACTCAATGATTTTACTTGGATTAGACTTTGGAAATTTTACACGATCTTCCATTTCCTCACATGGTCTTTCTTCTGCTAAATCTTCCCTAACATCCTTCAGTAGATGTTCTTCCTTTTCTTCCAAACCTGCAATCATACATAAATCGTTAGTTTTAAAATCACAAGACCTTACGGTCTTATTTGATGCTTCAGTAATCAAGTCTTCGGGCTGCTTCGAATCATTCATATGATTCAACTCCTCTAGCTCTTCATCACTTTCAAAAAGTAATGGTCCACTCTCTGGGTAACATAGCGAAACTTCAACATGTTCTTCAGCATCTTCATTTTGTTGTAGCTCAACTCTTTCGAGCTTCTCTATCCTCTGTCTAGCATCTATAACCTGTTCAAGTTCCCTTAGTTCCTTTATCAACTGCAAATTTACCTGATGATTCCACTTCTCTTGTAGTCTCTGCCACCTCAGCTTCTTTCTTATGACATAACCATGCTTCTGGGTTTCCTCATTTCTTCGCAACATCTCCATTAACACCTCAAGCTAAACTGCTATCTCAGCCTTCTCCCTCTCATATTCCTCTTTGCTTAACTGTCTCTATATGCCAATTGCCTTGGCACCCTTCTCCTTTTGTCCTCTACTGTGGTTTATTTCAAAACCTCTGTTATGACTGTCAATTTCCATTTCTATGAGTCCCTCACTCACTTTACTATGAGTTGCACTAAGCCTTTTCAGCAGCAAGTCTTGTCCTGCCGCTACTTACCTCACCAAGCTCTCCTCACTCAGTATTTTGGCAAGCAATTGGTTCTCTATCTCCAGAACCTCCTTTGAGCACTTCACTTTGCTCTTCCTGGGCTTCAACTCATCTACCTGTTCACAATTGTCCTCCTTATCCAATCTCTATTGGATTTCCTCAAGGTTCTGCGACCTCTATGTTTCCACCTAGAAACTTTCACCAGCTTCCTTTATCTATTAGCAATTGCCTTTTGGGAATTGCAATAATACTCAATGTAAAGACTACAATATTATATTCTTCAAAAACATATCATCTTACCTCCAAGATCTCGTCTGATCTTGTCCTTCCATTCGCCTGCACTTCGTTTACCTTCAGAATCTCACCACTCCTGCAAATCTGTTTCAGCAATCTTTATGCTTCCTCTGCACAAATTCACTCTCAATCATATTTTAGAACCTGATCCTTTCTTCCAATCTTTCGGTTTTATCTGGAAAACCTCAACTGTCAGCAATAATTCCTTCTTTGCTGAGTTTTTTCATTACTGCAACCATCAATCCCCATTCCATTTCTTGTCAGTAAAACCCAATTCAAAATTTAAACAAACACAATACCTGCACGATTCTCCCTTCTCCCAGATGTACTCTAATTTGCTTGACTATCAGATTAAAATATGATATCCTTTGTCTGCATGCACATCTGCTGTCATAATTTATCTCTGCACTTATCGCCTGCAATTTGTCAATCACTCATACAACCCATATCAAATTTTACCAATCAAAACAGAATTCTATGTTGTTCGAATGCATAACTGAGAATTATTTCCCCCTACAAGATTTAATATAAATTCAAATTAATTCTTCAACTCTTCTCAAGAAACTTTCATACAAAGCTAGGCTCTGATACCAAAATTGACGCAGCTCTACACTGCAAAACCCAGAATCATTACAAATTGTACATATAAAAACATCAATTCCTGTTCTAGTCAATTTCAGTTCACTTTTTGGAAAATTCAACTCATGCGGAAGTTTTAGTTTCTCCTTCATTTTTATGATTCAAACCAATCTTTAACATTTCTTCTCATAACAAGTTGAATTAAGTTTCAGACATTAATTTTCGACCTTCAATCACATCCAATGCAAGTTTCGCCTGTAATACTCTGTTGGTGATATCCATACAATTATTATTTACTCCCTTGAATTCAATTAAGATCATGGCACCAGCACCCAGATATGCCTTTAAATTGAATCTCTTTATTCAACTCTCATTCAATCAAAACACAACTTCCAACCAAACAATCGAACCTTTCGACTTATGGCAATAGCAATTTATATAAACTGAGAGTTTGCTAGAATCAAATGTCGATATCGCATACCTGTTTCTCATCAAAGATGCTCAAACTGTTAGCGATATGCAAACACTACTTTTAAACATATTAGAGCTCCAACATGGTTTATTACATATTCAATCGGTTATCTCAGGAAATTGGAAACTATGTATACCGGACGCAGCACCCAATCTACACCCAAATTAACCATATCAAAGCAGAATTTGAAAGTTGTAACAATTACGTTGACCTCACTGTAACAATCGATGGCAATTTGAACAACATCGATCACCGAATTTGGACAAATTCTACCTACAAGCGCGCGGCTTCTGACAAACAGGCCTTTGCTTAACGCTGGGTTTAGTGCTATTCAACACTGATACGACCTTGCTAACACAATCTTCAGATGATCCACGGCTTCTGTTATTTATAGATAACATATGGATCGATTTCACGCTCAGTTCTGCTTGACGTGTGCTTCAGCTTAACGTAACAACCAATCCAGTGTATACTCCACTCCACGTGACTACAAAACTGTGACTTCCTTGCGCCCTTTATACAGCAAATGGATTCCCCAACTAATTGATACCATCCTGTAGCTATAAACTGCAGTTTGAAAACACGCTAAACAAACAGATTGATTTTACTCCCAACAAATCTGCTCATGTTCTCTGTGCAGATACCAACTTGTGAAGAAAATATTTTTCTTTCCTTGAGATGTATGAACTCCAAAGTCGTGACAACAATTGTGAAAATGCTTGCTTATTTTACAGACAACATTTGCTTACTTCTTTAACTTGCTGATCTATCCAGTAATTATGGGCATATATGACCTTATCCAACAGCTCCTGTGCTGGCTTCTCCTGTATGCTCGTGGGGAGCGTTCTTTACCATGTGAAACAGTGTCTTCCATTTATCCTGTACCAAAAAAAACATACAAGTCGGGCCACCATAGCTAGAATGAAGGCATGGAAGATTGATGACAAACTCTTAAGAAAACATCCGCCTTGCTGATATTGGAAACAAGTTACCGCAAAGAAAAGAGTTATGTGTTCAATTTGCTTTGCCAAATGCAGTTGAATTCCGATAGAATGTCAACATAACTCTGCGCACCTCTATATTCAGTTCCACATATTAACCAATCGATCTCTAACATAAATCTTTTCTTAGAATGGCGCCCTTTGCAAACAGAGAATTTAATACCATTTACCCTTGATGATTTGCATAACAATTTTCACATAAATAAATGTGATTTCAAGCCCATCGATCATTAATTTAATAATGTTACGAACAAATATACAATTTCTCAATCACCCAATATATATAAACTGAAATAAGACAATGACTTACAACTTTTTATTGGCCAGATGTTTCAATGCCATGGCCCTTCACAATTTCTGAAGGCTTACAGCCTTGCTGCTCAAACCTACTCTCAATCTCTCTTGTGTTCTTCTCTCAAAACCCCCTTCTATTTATACAAAAAAATCATTTAGTTTAATGCTCAATCCCTTCAATTCCTCAACAATCCCCTAAATCTCTCAACATCCCTAAAGGATAGCTCTTTATCCCTAAAATCCTTCAACTAATTAAATTCCCTCATATCCTTTTATTAAATAAAAAGATATTTACAAAAATCCTCACCTTCTCCTATTTTATTCAAATGAATTAATAAAATATTAAAAATCATCACACCCCCTTTTAACATATTTACAAAATAAAAAACGCCCTTGATGCTCCTGCATCAATCTCATTGTTGTTGCATGCCTTCCAATTACACAGATGAAAACAACGGTGCGGGTTAGTTACTTACCTGTGATCCAAATGCATTCATTGTGAGGTGTTGTGGCTCTCTCTTTCTGCTACACGCCTCTAGTTCCTTTGATGCATGATATCTGCTTGTTGATATGTGGTTGTGATTTGTGTAGGTTCCTCTCTAGTTGGATCTGATCTTCAAGTGTCTGCTTCAACCTTCAGATTTGCACCCTCATGCTGTTGATGCTAGATTTTAATGGGATCAGTTGCTACAGGAATTCCTACAGGATCTCCTATAGCTGCTTCTCCCTTTGAAACTTTAGTGATTTTCTGTGTTTGGAGTTGTGAGGGTGATGCCAAAAATGTAGATAGAGATGGAGAGGTAATGGATAAGCTTCGGGTGAGGTGAATGGTGTTGTTCCCTTTCTCATTTTTTGTTTTTGTTTTTTCTTTTTCTTTTTCTTGGAAACTGTTTTTTCCTGTGTTTTTCTGTGGCAGGAGGAAGAATGATACTTGGGATGTGATGCAGGTCTAGAAATAATGGCAAGGAGGTTTGAAGACTGCAGGAGGATTTAAAGATCTTTTATGAAGATTCCTTGTCCCTCAAACTTCCTTTTATAGCCATTTCTGGCTCTTTGTAATTCCTACAGTAGCCTCCTATAGAAAACACAGTTTTTGGAAAAGAAGCATAGTGAGGTAGAAAGAATGCTAAGAATGATGGAGAAAGGTGTGGGAAGGTAGGATAGGTGCTAGTATTGGTTCTAGGGCTCTCTTGGAACCTTTTGTTGCAGGATAAGTGCCTTATGGAGTTT
>APFE030133202.1:0-12495 GCA_000404065.3 Pinus taeda
TTAGAACTCAAGTTGTTGAGTTCTGTGGAGTTAGATGAGCAGTTAATGGAGTTGTGTTCAGTTTGACTTAGTTGAACTAGTTGTATTTAGTCTAACTGGCCAATAGACTAAGTGATGAGTTGTGTGAATTAGTTATTAATTTTTCACTAATTATTAACTCATAATGCAACTGAAGAATACATCAGTTAACTTAGTGCATGGACAGTTTAGTGGAGACAAGTGTTAGAGGTAAATGAAAGGGTGAGTTGTGACTATCAGTTGTGCATGAGATCTTGCACAATCAATGGATTGAGTATGCCCACGAGAATTGCGCAGGATGTGCCCAGTATTATAGTCTGTGCTCACGTGATTTATAGTGTGAGTGATTTTCCAAGGTAAATAGAACTTGGAACGAGTTTGGATTCATTCATTCTCATGCAGGTATTGTGTAGTGGAGGCAGGCAAGCAGTGGAGGAGATTTGGAGATCAGATCTGAGCTGTATTGTGTGTAACAGGTGGTGATAGTGCTGAGTACTTGTGAGGAGTATTGTACTATGTTTGTTACGTGTTCTCAATCATATAATATACAGATAGTTTGGGGTTTTTAGCGAGATGCTTTCCCTAGGATACATACTGTGTTGATATATGTGTTTGATGCTTCTATGTGCGCATGTTATTGTTTTTGCTTTCACAAATTGATGATCAATGGTATATGAGATTATGTATTATGCATGTATTCTGCAATAGTGTATAATCGGGATAATCTCGGTTGAATAAGTGTCATATTATTCATGAAATTTCTACATTACGAGATACTTAATTCATCACTCTTGTCTAGATATTTCTATTTTTCTCATTTATGGAGCTCATATAGATGAAATTCACATTGGGTTTTAGCTATCTTGTACTAGGTATCAATCAAGGGAGTCTTATCTAAATCTGGGACATGGGGAATCATCAGGTTTTCCTTGGGCATCTTCCCTTTTCCCTTATGCGGTGGCATTTTTAATTTCAAAGGAACATTGAGGGAAAGGCATTACCCTTATTTTTTTTACTGAAATTATAGAAGGAAATGGGTCACAAAGAGCACTGGTAAACCTCAAAACTTAAAGGTAAACCTGCATAATTCAAATAACTGTCGAAAGGGAAAAATTGCAAGTTATTGTGAGATTCTTATAACAGGATTCACGAGGGTTGCAATGGAATTTTTACCATTTTTTGGAGTAGGGTATTAATTAGGAATGTGTCTGTTGGCGGGAGAGATTAATTGTCAAATGTTTTTTTATTGTTGGTGAGTTATTTGAATGGTAATGGTCAACTGACATGGAGGGGAGGTGATGTGGATGGCGAGATTGAGGACATGTGGGTGTGAGGCGGGATTGACGACATGTGGGTGTGAGCGAATGACACAAGGGTGAAAAGGTGGAAGGAAATGCAGGATGGCAATTTTTGGGGTGGGGGGGTGTAGGAGTAGTAAGTTGTATAGGGAAGGGACCCCCAAAAATGGCGTGGGATAGACAGGTAGTCAGAGCGGTGTTTTTATAAACCGATTTTTTCCCCCACCCTACCTCAATTAAGTCCCAAAGGGTCCGGGGGGGGCGGGGGCAGGGGCTCTGAGATTTGTCCCTCGCCTTTGATCCGTACAGGGACAATCATAGTCGTCAGTACATGCAAACACTTTATGAAAAATGACAAAACTTCATTTCAAGTCATTTCTAAATTATTTAAAATGAAAACTTTAATAAAACATAACATTGGCGACATTTAGACTAGTGCGGCCTACGTGGTTTTATTTTTATTTTTATTTATTTTTCTTTTTTCCCCTTTAATTTTAATTTTTATTTTATATTTTTTCTTTCTTTTTATATTTTTATTTTTATAGGCTAAACAATTTAAAATGAAAAATAATTTTTACAATATCCCTGTGGATAAATGGCTAAATATGCGTACTTGACTACTATATTTATAGGACCCTCACACATTCCACGATAGCTCTTCTCTTTTTTGGATCCACTCCTATGCCTTTCTTGGATACAACATGTCCCAAGTAATGTACCTTTGTCTGAAAGAAACTACATTTGTTAAGCTTCGCATACAACTAATGCTCTATTAGCAGTCTTAACACTGTTGCTAAGTGTTCAACATGCTCATCCTCATTCTTAGGATGTATCAATATATCATCAATGAATACAATCACAAACTTGTCTAGATAAGGATGGAATACACTATTCATCAAACACATAAAAGTAGTTGGAGCATTAGTGACCAAAAGGAACTACAACAAACTCATAAAGCCCATACCTGGTCTGGAAAGAATTCTTGTAGATGTCATCTTCTTTGATGCGTACCTAATGGTATCCTGATCTCAAATCAATCTTCAAGAACATCGTTTCTCCCTTCAATTGATCAAACAAGTCATCAATCCTCCACAATTGATACTTGTTCTTAACGGTTACCTTGTTAAACTGCTTGTAATCGATACATAACCTGAGAGTACCATCCTTCTTCTTCACAAACAACACTGGTGCACCCCAAGGTGACACACTTGGCCTTATGTATCCCTTATCAAGTATTTCCTTCAACTAAAACTTCAGTTCGACTAACTCTGGAGTGCTCATCTTGTAAGGTGCCTTTGATGTTGATGCTACTCCTAGTACCAACTTAATAGAAAAGTCCACTTCCCTGTGAGGCGGTAATCCTGAAATATTTACTAGGAACACATCCTGAAACTGATGTAAAATCAGATACCTCTTGAAGACCTTCGCATCCTCAACATCCTTATCTTTGTTACTGGAAATATGCACTAAAAATAATACACACCCTTTCTTGTGATTACGCTTTTCCTGCATACTTGTAGCCATCCTAACTGATGTTTCCTTCTTCTTACACTGCAAGACTCTCATTTCTCCATTGTCATCGAATCATTCAATGGCCTTTTCATAACAATCCAACTTAGTCATGTGAAGATACAACCAATACATACCCAACAATATATTGTATGATCTAAATGGAAGCACATTTAGATGTGTTGATGTAGGCATACCATTCAACTCAAATGCACGAGCTCTTATCCAATGATGAACCCTTTTCTTAGTACTTGTAGCCAACTACACTAATGAAGACTCTGCATGCGCTTCTTTATTCAAACCACACTTATCCACCAGGTCAGGATTAACACAACTCTGATTAGATCCAGGGTCAATCAAAATAGAAACAAATTGATCACAAAGCTTACCATCCATCTCAATAATATATGCCCGATGATCTTCCTCCTTATTATCTAATGCTGCATAAATCCAAAGAATACTTTGCCCAACATCCCCCACTATCTGTGCCTCCTGAGCACTATATATCTGTGGTATGCCACCCTTATGCAATGGAAAATATCTCCTACGATGATCCTTGCCATAAGTTCACCACTGTAAAGGATTCCTACCATCATCCTTGTTTTGTTCCTCAAATTGAAATCCTTGTCCTCTGTCAGATGCATTGAACTTCTTGTGTGGTGTTCCATTATCTTTTTTACCTGTGTCCTATTGTCTTCTTAGTTTCTTATCCCATTTTACCTTAGTCTTGTCATTACTTTTCCAATCTTGTTTAGTTTCAGAACTACACTTTGATTTCTCATAATAATTCTTCAACTTCCTGATGGCTTCCTCCAATGATTCAGGTTTATCAAACTCAATCCTATCTTTGAACTCTATGGCAACCCACTGATGAATCTTTGAATCTCAAGATAAGGTACATGCCTCAACAACTCTAGGAATCTACTAGTATACTCCTAATCAGTCATAGATCCCATCTTCAACTGATAGAACTCCCTTTCCATGTCATCACTATATCTCTCAGATATATACTTCTTCCTGAAAAGTATTTCAAACTCCCTCCAAGTCAAGTCCTCTTCCTGAATGTCTCTGCATTCTTCATGTCTTCCTACCAAATGTCTGCTTTACCTTTAAGACTGAAGGTAACTATTCTAGCTTTCATGTTCTCTGAATAGTCATGTAATATGAAGAACTTATTCATCCAAAGAAACCAAGCTTCTATATCATGTGACTTCTTCATTTATCCATCAAATGTAAGTGGTTTTTCCTCTTAAACTCTTCTGGGAAATACTACTTCTCACTCCTCCTATATGGATGGTGACGATGATGAACATATTGTCTCTCTGAACCAAAACTGGGATAGAACCCATGATCACTACCCCCTCTAGTAAGGTGTATCTAGAAATATTCGATTTGTAACTATATCCTCTCTATCCAACATGTATCCTGATCGAGACCTGCTTCCATATGACCCATTTTTCATTTCTTCCTATCCATGACTGATCATAAGTGGTCCATGTCTCTGCAAATATGATAAAATCTGAATAATGACTTCATTGACCTCTACTTATTTCTAATGTTCCCTATCAAGCCTTTCCTGTGACTATATGATCTTGTCATTATCCGCTTTGAAACTTCTTATTTCTGCCTTCAAATTTCTCAACGTATCTATTATGTGAGGGGAGTACTCATCACCATGCTGCTCATTTGATATATAGGGAGAGTCACATGAACTGTACTCCACCATTTTTCTATTCATCTTGATATTCTTCCTACAAAAATACTATGTCAGATAAACCAAACATAAACATAATCAAACGTACCTTAGTGAAGTTTAGGGGAGGATATCTCATCTACAAGATAAATTCAGATTAGCATGATAGATGTATATATACATAATCATATCAATATGCCAACATCATGCATGAAAACACCAACTGTATACAATGACCTCATGCATGACATCCCTAACCATAACAATACATGCATAACAACCAAACAAACACGAACATGTATAACAAACACATATATCACTGACATGTATGCAGGACAACCACATCCTAACAAAAACATCACCAACTTCTACATAGAAACGCAACTATAACAATGAACATCACCATGCATACATAGCAAGAACATATACAACCTACATGCATGCATGCATGAAAAAAACATTTCACCCATCTATTCCATGAGTTGAATAGCTCTCTATAACCACCCATCTATTTCACTCTAATTCAAAAACTTAATAAGGAATTAACCTGACCCATCCTGGCCATGTCAAACATTTTTTCACACACATCATGAACATGTAGAATACAAGTCATAATTACATATATGAATGTAGGGGTCTCATACTTATATGAGAATCAACAAGAAGGACTAATGCCCTCTCATAATAGTTGAATAAACATCTATTATGTCATACATTCATTAAGCATTCATTTACTAATCAAAACATGATGAGATCCATATCTAAATTCTATTATAAACCATGCTTACAACCAACATAAAACTAGCATAATAACAATGATAGAACAACCATCGAAGCCACATAGTAACAAGTATAAATGCTTATGAATTACAAGAGAAAATGAGCTCATATTAACATATGAAAATCCAACCAAGTCAGGGACTTCCATGTACCACCCGACCATACCAAATCTCTCTGTAATCCAATCACCCCTGATTCGTAAACTATCATGTATATTACACTGGAGAGTTTGTCACAATAGATCTAGTAATATTATATTAAAAATCTTACATTCTACACTATTACAGTTTTATTAAACTTTAAGATATGTAGATTTAACTATAATTAGTACATGCATGCAAATGGAAATTATGCAAAAAAGTAAATAATAACAAAATAATCACACACACACACATAAGACACAATATATGCTCTTTGGAAAACCCTTTCAAGAGAAACCCCAACTGGAAGGTGAGGCTGCTTCGTTCTCTTTCTCTGTCTGGAAATATGGATGCAAGTACGAAGAAGTAATGTATGTGGTCTGTGGGATGCTACAATACATAGATCCTCTCTGTGTGCTCTACCTCTTGTCTATCTTGGCTATCTTTTCTCAGCTACGAAACAAAATTCTCTTGAAGTAATGCAATTCCTCTTCCTCCTAGTGGCCCAGTTATAACACAACCCGATAACATACTAGTGGTTAATTTGACTACATCAAATCTTAACTAGAGTTACAATATAGACTCTTCTAGATTATTTTACATCATAATCACGTGGATATCCCCTTTTTTAATGAATAATGGGGGTTGATGTGACATCCTCCCAAATTATAGGTGTGAAAATATGAAGGTCAACTTTTGAGCGACATAACTTTTGCATATGGACTTTGATTGACGTGCTTCTTGCACCATTGGAAATATATCTATGTGTAGAATACCATGAAATGGCATTGCATTGAAGCAAAACATATTTACCCCAAAAAATGTTATTTGATGCCTCAAAACACTCTCGGAAGGTTTCAAACCTTGTTTTCCCAAATTGGGTCGCATCAGTAAAAACAACCCCGTGAGTTGATTCATCCACCTTTCCCACTCCAAATGCATCAAAATGGATGAAAAAATATAATGATCCAATATGGATCACACCTTCCCATTTTGGGAGGCTTTTGTTCCCCAAAACTTTCTACTGAATGAGGTGAGAAAATTTGTCCTCCACCTTCTCTCTCGTGTACCATTTAGATTTGCCTGGAAGTTATCCCTTCAACCCAATCTGCCAAAGGTCATGCTGCCCCTATCTTGTAGTTCTAGATCTATTTTGCAAAATTGTATCTTTTGTCAACTCTGTTTGAGCATCTACTTCCAAATCCTCCATAGAAGGTAGGACTTGTTCCTCTTCCTGATGTAACATGGAAGGCTCATAGAGTTTCAAATTCTCTACATTAACAACTAAGTAAATGTTCATATATGGTGTTAAATTGAGTCAATAGGCATTATCACCACCTTTTCCAGTATATCAAAGGGACCATATCTCATAGGCTTGATTTTATTACCAAGTCCCTGCAACCTCTCCTTGTTCAACTGTAACCATACTATGTCTCCCACCCTAAATGACTTCTCTATTCTGTGTTGATTATGCCTAGCATTATACTTCTCCTACGACTTCTATAGTGTTTCTTGTACCTGAAGATGGACCTGCCTAATCTTCTCTATAAACTTTTCAGCCCTCAAAGCATCTCTTGTAAGATCTTCCCTCACTCCTTTTTTTCCGCATGCAATATCCAAAGGTGAATGTGTAAAATATCCAAAACAAGTCTCAAATGGGGACTTTCCTATAGAAGTGTATACTTCTCTGCTATAAGAATGTTGTCTATATGCCATATTTTCATCCTAGGTCTTTGGATGCTTCTGGTTGTATCCCCTCAGAATTTGCACCAAAGTCCTGTTGACTAATTCTATCTACACATCTATTTGTGGATGGAATGTTGTATATCTCTTCAACTTCATATCGATCTTCTCCCCTGATGTATTCCAGAATGCACTGAGAAATCTTGTATCCTTCTCTAAAATGATGCTCCTTGGAATCCCAAAGTGCACCAGACCTATCCAAATAACAAGTTTGTTTCTTCTTGCCCACTGATGGTCTTTTTACAGGTCATGAGAGCACACATCTTGTTGAATTTATCAACTACCATGAATAGGTAGTCATGTCCCCTCTTGGTTGTTAATAAACCTCCCACAAAGTCCATGGAAATTATTTCCCAAGGATGAGTAGGTATGGGTAAGGGATGATATAGACCATGTTTCCTATTACTAGGCTTGCTGGTAAAACAAAGCATGCATCCTCTTATAAACCTAGCTACCTTCTCTTGAATACACATATCTTTGCAAGTTAGCCATGGTATTCCCTACACCAAAGTTCATTGCAACCTTGGAGGTGTGAGCCTCTCTAATCAGCTGCAATCACTTACCTTAAGGAACACATAACTTATCCAACATAACTTATGTAACCCATCCTAGAGATGGTAGTAAGCTGTGTTATCATCATCATGCACATGACTCTAACTCTACAACTGTTGATACGCCTCCTTGAAGTGCTCATATTTTGAAGATGACTCTTTGTATGCATCATGGATGAATGCCTCCATGTGCATAAGAGTCCCCAAATATGTGATCTTTGATGTGGGTGGCATTGAAAGCATATCAGCCAACTTGTTTGTGCTTCCATTCTTATACTTGATCACCAAATGAAACTATTGTAAAAACCCCATCCACTTGTAATGAGTGGTCTGTTGTAGCTTAATATGGGCCTGCAAGTACTGTAATGATTGGTGATATATGTAGATTATTATCTCATTTCCCATCAGATAGTGATTTCACTTCATCACATATTGTGCCATGTCATATAAATCCTTGTTGTAGGTAGGGTAGTTAATGACTTCCCCATGAAATACTTCAGAATGGTAGCATACATGCCTTCCTCCCTACATCAAGACAACTCCCATAGCATACCCACTCGCATATGTCTCCACTTCAAAGGGTCGTTGCAATTTTGGTAATGTTAGAACTGGTGCTTAGCTAATCTTTTTCTTTAGCTCTTCAAAAGCCCTTTTTAGACCTTTTCCCCACTGGAAACTCTTTCCACTTGCTATTATGGCATGGAGCGGTGCTATTACCACTAAAAATGAGGCTGTGAACTTCCTCAGGTATTGTGTTTCCCTAATGAAACTCTTGACCTCATAAAAATTAGTAGGAATCGACCATTTCGTGATGTCCTCCATCTTGGAAGGATCTATTTTGAGTTAACCTCCATTGGTCACATACCCCAGATACACTAAACACTGCTACACAAACTCACACTTCTTGATATTTGTAAGCAGCTAGTGCTTCTTCAATGTTTCCACCACCTGCGTCAAATGTGACCTATGCTCCTCCCAGGTAGCACTATATACCAATATACCATCCAAATAGACAATAACAAATGAATCTATAAAATGGTGCAGTACATAATTCATTAATCTCATAAATGTAATTTGTGCATTACATAGGCCAAATGACATGACTAACCACTCATACAAACCTTGCCTGGTTTTGAAGGCATTCTTCCATGTATCTTCTTCTCTAACTTGAACCTGGTGATATCCAAACTTCAAGTCCATCTTAGTGAAGTATTTTTCTTGTTTCAACTGATCCAACAAATCATATATCCTGGGTAGGGGGTATCTTTTATTGAGCCTGGTTTTATTCAACGACCTATAATCTATACACATCCACCAAGTCCCATCCTTCTTCAGCATAATGATGATGGGTGACTCACATGGTGATGTACTTGGTTGAATGAGACCCTATTCCATCAGCTTCTACAACTGTTTCTTCACCTCACTTGCTTCTATAACAAACTTCTTGTAAAGCCCAATATTTTGCAATGGGGAGTCTGGCAATAGCTAGATCTCATGCTCTACTTATCTCTTAGGTGGTAACCTTTTAGGCTCCTGAAACACATCCTTGTATGCCTGTAACACCTCTGGCAATTATTTTTTATGTTTCTTAGTACACCCCTCTAGGGATGCCTTGCCTCTTATTGACTCTTTTGTGGACTGAATTTCTATTAAAAACAATAAAACATACTTCTTGCTTGAACTTATTAATTTCTTGGCTTGGTTGGCACTTACCAGTGAAATTTTCAACTTGCCTTTGTGTGCGTTGATGATGAACAATTTTCCATCCTTCACAAGTTGATACTAATTGGATCTCCTCATGAATCTTTCATCATGCATGTACATTTATGGACTCCCAAACATGACTCCACATACATCAAGGGGAACTACAAATAGATCTACTTCATCAATAAAATTAGCATTGATAGGAAATCTAATTTTACATTGTTTTGTTACCTTCAACTCTGCCTCCTTATTTACCCATCCCAATGTATATGGGTTTGGATAATCAAGAAATTCCATCCCCAACTTCTTGACCAACTCTATTGCAATGAGATTCACTTGCGATCCTGAGTCAGAGCATCAATATTTGTCTTCTTGACCTGTATCTTTATATGGAAGAGTTTGGTCATTTCTTTCTCTTCCTGCCTTTAAAGGATACTTAGATTCAGTTCCTTTTGCACTGATGTATAGATGATCTTCTCATCCATGTCTGATCTGCTTTCAACTTGGTTTTACGAATCAGTGGCGATGAGATTCTTCTTCTTATTATCTTTCTTCTTGTTCTTAGGGTTTAGTTCTGGATGAAACTTCCAACACTTTTCCTCCGTATGGCCATCGATGTTGCAATGGTTGCTCGGATCTTTACACTAGTGTATTGTAGCTGTTGTCTTTTTATCTTTCCCCCTTTTTTCTTCTTCTTCCCCTCCTTATAGGCATCCTCTTTCTCCTTCTGCTTCAATCCACTTGATTGTGCTCTCTTTAGGCCTATGTTTTCTAGGTATTTCACTTGTACATAAGCCTCGTCCACTGATTTGGGCTTGAATAACATCACTCGTTCACACAAATGGCGGTGCAGGGCCCCCAAATACTAGAGGAGTAAAATTGGGTTCTTTGGAGAGATACCCAACATTATAGCCATATTCCTGAATTCTGTGGTGTACTCCTAAATGCTTTGGCCTAGTTTTTGCCTAAAGTAATGCCACTGGATCCACTGGTCCTCCATGTACCCAATGGGATAAAACTGCGACTTAAGGATGGTTTTAAAATCTTCCCACTTAGTCATTGGAGGTTCTCCCTCCAACCTCAGGGTTTTTGTGTGGCTCTCCCACCCAATCAGTGCATGACCCTCTAATTTCAGCCACACAAATGAGATCTTTTTCCCTTCCTTGATATGATGGACAATGAAATAAACTTCTAGATGCTACAACCAGTGGTTCAGATTCAGAGCATCGATCACACTATGGTACGACTTGATATCAAATTTTTATTCCATTTTAAACAAGGATTGGTTCATGACACTCGAATTAGGTTGATATTTTCTGGTTTCTTTCTTCGGCTAGTTCTTCAAGTCTTCTCGATCTCTCGATCCCCCTTTTGATTTATTCTCTACATTCAAACCCCCATCTTCTCCAAATATCCCCAACTTATTTGTTAGGGTCACCATGAGGAGGTTTACATTACGGTTTATATCTTCAATTCTTTGTTCGAGCCGCGAAAACCTCACCTCTGCAGGATCACGAGGTTTGTTTACAGATTCATCGGCAATGATTAGGGTTTTACGATTTTTGACCCCACCGATCTAGATCCCTGGAATATCCACAAAATAACCAAATGAACTTGGATCCAATACCAAAAATGACCCGTAAACTGTCATGGATATTCCACTGGACAGTTTTTCACAACAAATATGATAATATTATATTAAAAATATAAGATTCTACACTATTACAATTTTATTAAACTTTAAGGTTTGTAGATTTAACTATAATTAGTGCATGCATGTGAATGGAAATTATGCATAAAAGTAGATAATGACAAAATAAACTCACACACACACATAAGACACAATATATTCTCTTTGGGAAATCCTTTTGGGAGAACACCCAACTAGAAGCTGAGGTTGCTTCACTCTCTTTCATTGTCTAGAAATATGGCTGCAAGTACAAAGAAGTAATGTACGTGGCCTGTGGGTTGCTATAGTGCATAGATCCTCTGTGTGTTCTCTACCTCCTATCTCTCTTGTCTATATTTGCTTAGTTATGGAAAAAAAATCTCTTGAAAAAATGGAATGCCTCTTCCTCCTAGTGGCCTGGTTATAACACAACCTGATAACCTACCAATGGTTAATTTGACTACATAAAATCTTAACTAGAGTTACAATATAGACTCTTATAGAGTATTTTACATCATAATCATGTGGCTAGCCTCTTTTCCATGAATAATGGGGTTGACGCGACATCGTCCCGAACTATAGGTGTGAAAACATGAAGGTCAACTTCTGAGTGGCATAACTTTTGCATATGGACTTTGATTGATGCGCTTCTTACGATGTTTGAAAGAATTTTGTGTGTAGAATAACATGAAATTGTGCCATAAAATATCAGAAAAATTTTACCCCAAAAAACATCGTTTGATGCCTCAAAACACTCCCGGAAGGTTTCAAACCCCATTTTGCCAAACTAGGTCTCGTCGGTAAAAATGGTCCCGTGAGATGATTCCTCCACTTTTTCCACTCCAAATGCATTGAGATGGATGAAAAACAATATAATGATCCAATCCAAATCAAACCTTGTGCCATATTCCAATCGTGAATGTCAGATCTCATGGAATAAACCAACCAAAACCAAACTAGGGCTTCAAGAGGCCAAACCACCTCAACCCTCAACCAGTGATTCGCCAAATTGGTCTCTACCCAAGCTATCTAGGGATCCATAGTGTTTATTTAAAACTGAATTCTAGGACTAGTAACTCAACCCAAAACTATCACAGGGCTCAAAATCATTTGCCCAACCAAGGCTCCAGGACTAGTAACTCAACCCACCAAGGGCTCCATATCATTTGTCCAACCAAGGCTTATAGGACTAATAACTCAACCCAAGTTGTTTTAGGGCTTTCAGAGATTTTTTCCAAACAAGGCTCCAAGAACTTGTTACAATGAAATTTGTCACCATGACTATCTGCAGTTAGTATGGCTCCATCAACAGTCATACTATCCTCCTTGGCAAGCCTTATACCTCTGCTCTCCATGTCAAACTTCAAGAAAGAGAGAAAGTCTTTAAAAA
>APFE030133202.1:28855-54918 GCA_000404065.3 Pinus taeda
GACGTGTATTGAGCGCCTCCAGATGGTTCATGCATCCCTATGAAAGAGGAACTTATCCCATCAAGAGAGGAACTACCCCATCCAAAAGAGGGGAGTATCCAATTGATGGTGAACCTGATTAACTTCCTCTAGAACATTATAAATACAGGCATTGGGCCAGAGGGGGGAGGTTGAAAGCTGAACATTCCAAAGGGTAGATGCTGCTAGAATTAGGACTTCTTGTAGAAGCTTGTGAGGAGAGATTACCATCCTTTCTTGTTTCATTTGGAAGTGGGTGAGCTTATCAAAGTAAAGGAAAACTCTTGCTGGACCCTGGGAGGAACTTGCACAACACCAAGGCTCAGGTTGTAATGGTTTCTTTGTTTCCTATTAATACAAATAAGTCCATTCTTCTCAACAATTTGTTATTAATGAGTTGTTTCATATACTCCTTGGTCTATATGTTGAATATGTTTTATTTTATGGGATATTCAGGTGTTATGTAATCGTTTGATTGTTAGTGAATGAAGGTTTCGAAGTGAAGGAGGAGCTCATCCGGATCGACGAGGCTGGACTACTACAACAGCATTGGACTACAGGTAGGATCTAAAACACTTGATTTCTCGTGTGATAAAAGCATGTTTAGAGAAGGATTGCTCTTAATTGTCTTGTTTGTCACTAGAAAGTCTTAGGCTTCTAGGGAGGTTGGTTTTGTCCGCAAGATTAACTCTTTCCGCATGACAGAACTAATAACTCAACCCACAACCATAAGGAACATGAGCACCAAATAGAAAACAAATGGGAAACCCACAACACCATGTCTATCTAAGAAATGGAAAGGCATAGGAAAAGCCATTGTAAATCTAGGCAATCCTCCATGCCAATGATAGGTCATAACCAAACAACCACATGCATATGCCATGCATGCCAAAAATAGAAAGGAAATCATACATGCAACTTGGTACCTGCAAAGCAAACCCATTGTAGTTGTTGATCCAATTGTCTTATTACACTTTCCTTCTTTTCCTTTGCCTTCTTTCTCCAAATCCAAAGTATGCCAAAATCCTCCAAGAAAATCTAAGTGTGAAAGAGTATGGGAGAGAGAGAATAGGATGAGAGTGCTAAAGACTGAACTGACAAAAGATATGAACTGATCCCTAGAAACCTTTTTATCGTTAAGGCGTATATTTTATTCATTTTTCTCTATTTTTCCTTGAATTTTCCTCACATGAATTTATGTGACCTTTCACCTCCCTCTTCTCCTATTTTCCATTATTTTCATAAATAAAATTCCAATTAATGCCTCTTTGACTTTTCCAATTTCCGTAGCCATTTATTAATCAAACATGATCCCCATCACTATGTTCTTGCCTAACATTCAGCTTGGAATACGTGTCCCATGACCTTGGTCTTATTTTACCTTTATTTACTTTATTACATGGATTTTTAACTAGGGTTGTTACAAATAGAAACATGCATTAATGAGATGGTCATTAATATGGTAGTATTAATCAGGGGCTTGTTGGCTAAATGGTGATGAAGGTTACCAAGACTCAGTCAAACTATTATGTAACTAGATAGGCAAGAGTGGAATTTGATCCATGGAGAAGACCTACATGAAGGCAGAAAACAAATAAAATTAATTTATCTAGTTGAAGGATTGGACGATTGACTAATCATTAGATAGTCAATTAAGGCATCATAATGCATGAAGTTTCTAAGAAATAGAAGGAAAAAACCTTGTGGAAAGGAAGGCTTTCATGCATTTTGAACACAACATTGGATGCAGGAAGTCATCGAGAATTGTAGATTTAGAACTGTAAGCATTTGTCAATTGGAAGACCATTAGAATTCAAACTTAGAATTTATTCCCCATGAGAATTTTCATATAAAAGTAATGGTGTTTAGTGTGATTGAATATTGTGTGTGTAATTTTCTAATTTCTATTGTTGTTTTTCCTTAAATAATGGAATAAATTCAAACCGTAGGAATTCATAAACTCACACAAACCATTTTTTGAGTGTGTACTAAAATTTGGCAGCTCAGGGATAAATTCCCTCATTTAGAAAACCTTATTCATCTAGAGAAGACCTTTTTTTCCTTTGGAAGAATTTAATTTTGTCAAGGAAAAAAATATTTTTAATGTGAAAACCCAAAAGTGCACAAACTTTCAGGTCGATTTTAAAGACAGATTGAGTCTCCTCCAATGCCTATAAATACAACTCGTTAGCACCTACTTTGGACACACACATCACTTCTCTTGGATGTTCGTACATCTGAAAAATTGCAAGTCTCTTTTCAGACGTGCAAGGAGGAGAGAGGAGTTTTTGATTGGGCCGATTTTTTTTGAATAACATTGACTTTTTGAGATTGGTCATAGTTTGACTTGAAATTATAGACTATCTTTGGAGGCTGAATTATTTGGCACAAAGACCGAGATTTTTTGAGAACTTTCATTGTAATTGACCACAAATTTGATAGTTGACTTTCTCTCTCTGTGGACCAGGTTTGACCGAGTTATTTGGGATTGTTTTGACCTCATTTTCATCGGCCTTCCAAGCAACATTTTTGGGCAGTTGACTAAGCTCTTTTGGAGGTTTTTACTGTTGACTCTTGGACTAGTTAGGGCATCTTTTACTGTTGACTTTGACTTTGGGCTCATCTCTTGAAGTTTTAGATATTGGTTGTTGGAAAGTCAAAGTTGTTGACCTTTGACTCTTGGATGGTGTGCTGAATCATTGTACTCTCTTTGCTAAACATTTTATGACAATCTAATAAGAAGAAGAATTTGAAAGGGTTTTCCTCGTTGTGGTTTTTTCCCTAGTCTTTCACCAAATTTGGTTTTTCTTATTGCTCTTTATTGCTTCTACTATCATTGCATGTACTGTTCTATCTACAATTGCTATTTTTTATTGAAAAATTTGAATTGATTTGAAAGTGATTGCTAATTGAAGACAATATTGGGCTAAAGTGATTGTAAAAACATAGAACAGTGGAAAATTAACATATTCAATCCACATTGTAAATACATTTGCGATTTTGACTTTCCCACTATAATGCAATCAATTTGGTACCAAAGCATAATTCTTGGTTTTCTTAAGGAGTGTATCATGAAGACCATACTTAGATATCATGGAGTGAAAATCCATTGTTCCTTGGTAGGTTAGCATGAGCTTAATGAAGGTGAGTTAAGGTTCATGAAATTGGATTCATGGTTAGAATGTATTGCATAAATATTATGGGATTTGGTTCATGCAATGACCAATGGTAGTGAGAAATGGAGAATTGAAGTCTTCCAAAGGTGAAGGAAAAAACACATGATCCCAAGATGGATAAGGAAAAGACATTTCATTAGGAAAGTGAGCTCATGCTTCCAAGAGAACATTAAAATTCAAAGCGAAAGTGGAGATTAATATTTGTGATAACCAAATGGACCTTAATCAACTAAGTGATAAATTAAGACAACCATAAATCTAGTTTAATTATTATAGGTTCACAAATGCTAAAAATAATTATTTATCTTGACGAAGGATGGAGGGTCAAGGATAGCTATGGTGGGAAATTACATGCCTAAAGATACTTCTTAACAAACAAAATAAAATTATAATTATAGACTACAAAGAACTCAAGAATTTTTTAAGAAACAATTCTATCCTAAATGGTATGAAGAAGAACAAGAGTTCAAGTGACATAAGGTGATAGAGAGAAGGGCGTAAACTTCAAGTATATAGCTAGGTTACACCCATTTTGTGACCTTTTATGCATTCCTTTCGTTGTTTTTTTTTAATATTTACTAAACGTTCTAAACTCATAATATGTTAAAGGATATATATTTTATGTCTCTCTTTTACATGTGCCACAATTAAGTCCCTTTTTGGCACCATTCTGAGCCATTATTTTTCATTTTTGAGTGTTTTTATGCATCTAATCATTTTTTCATTTATTCTTAGTCTCCTTGTGTCTGTCTTTTGCATCTTATTAGTCCCTGCCTGGGACTATTAGCGATCGATCCATCCCTGACCATCAATTAATTGTTTGTTTGACCAAAAATTTTTATGCTTTCCCAAATTTTATCCAAAGTATTGGATGGCAATTTAGCGTCTTACATAATTTATCCAAAGTTTTATTTTTGACCTCTTATTGGAAACTTCGCGCGTATCGAGGAAAAAATACACCTCCAACACTTTTCTTATCCAAAGTTTGAAATTAACTAAGATATTTCAAAAATAATATAGTAATTTTATGTATCTACTTTTATGCTATTTTCAGGCCGACAAGTTTTTTATCCAAAGTTTAATAAATGAGTTTTTAACCAGTTTTTTTATACAAAGTTTTTATAAGGGTGGTTAACCAAGTGTTTTGAAATGTAACACCTGTCCACTTCATGCAAATTTATGTGTCGTTCGTTCGAACGTGCCATTCACCAATCTATTCAACTTTCCTTTCTATTCTAATAACATATAGCTTTTTTTCTCTCCGGTCGGGTCTTTGTCGCCGTTGTTTTTTCTAAATTTCTCCCTTGTAGTGCTCAGAGAAGAGGCTGAGGGGTTTTGGTTCTGGTTTCATCATATGCTTAGGGATCACCTTCTCATATACCAGCTGGGATTCTTCTTTCCTTTTTTCTCGGTCAACCCTGTTTTCATTCTTTATTCCCTTTCACCAGTTTTTCTCCGTATATCGACTTCTCTCTGGAGGTCCCAAAGTCTTTTCGGTTTTTCCCCTGATTCTGGCAAGCATTTCAGTATTTTTGCATTTTGGTTCCAGTCGAGAAAGGTCGGTGGCTAATCGAAAGGAGTTTGAGTGTTCTCAGGGAGGCTCGACGACGACGTCTTCAAGATAAAGAGGTAAGCATATTATTACAGCAACATCTTTACCGTAAAACCTGCAAAAGTTTTTTCGGGAAGCATAGTTTTTATATCCAGAATTCTCATGTCTTTTTTCCCATTGTTTACACCTGCCACCATCCAAATCACCATAGTTTACACTTGCCAAAAAACCATCGTTAACGTTTTTGTGGGTATAATCGGCGATACCAAGCCAGGTCCATGGACGAGCAGAAGATTGGAAACAGGACCATAATGGTGGCCATGAATGACACCAAGAACAGTTACAACGCTCTGCAATGGGCTCTTCACACAAAAATGGCTTCAGAAGCCATTGAAGGTCAGCCTGTCCGGCGTTTCCATCTTCCTGTTACAGGTATTAAATCTTTATTGTTGGTTCTCTCTACTGTGTCAATCTTTTTCTGTTAATAAATCTAAAATTAAAATAAATTTACAAAATTTCAAAAATACTTACCTAAATTAATGTGTTTTACAGGTAAAACTCTTGGTTGCCACTGATGCTGTCGAAGAGGGCATTGACGTCCAAAGGTGTATCTGTGTCATCCCTTTTGACAGCACGGAGGTTTATTCAATCTGGTGGACGTGCTCATCAAAGGAAATCAAAATTTATCCTTCTCCTTGAGAGGTACTCTTATGTTATAGAGTAATCAATTTATAGTTTGTGCGTAATCCAAATAGAAACAGTGACAGACCACCAAGTGAAAGAATATTCGCCATGGATTGTGATATTTGTGGCAGAGCTAGGCTTCCCCTACGGTTGGATTTTGGAGCAGGCCTTCAGGTGGCGGCCTGTTGAGCGAAAAGTCTTCCCAGAAAGACTTTCTAAGAGGTAATAATCGGCTCGTCTATATTCCAGCACGTCCACAATTAAATATGCTTTTAAACGTTCTCAGAGATAATAATTTGCTCATCTATGTTTTCTAAACATTTCCATGGGTATGTTAAATTAATATAAGTTACTTCCTGTAAATGGACAGGTTCCGTTGATATATTACTAATCAAACTTCCTTGTAAAGGTATAATATATGTCTATCTAACTGGGTTAATATATATTTTGTATTAAATTTCTATTAACAATAGACATTTAAAAGGGTTCTTTTAAATCTGTACATGAAAATTGATGTTGGGTCGTTGTTAGATCACTGTCATCTCTGTAATTTCCATATGCGTAATGGGGAAACTAAATTGCAAAGTTTATAAATTTATGGGGAAACTAAATTGCAAAAGTCAAAAAAAAGATTCAAACCTGGATTCGTAGAATGTAACTTTTGCAACACGAATCAGGGACCATTCGAATACTGCAACTCCTCTCTGCTACTATATATGGACTCGTCATTTTCGTCAACCGGTCAATCATATGGCCAGGCCCTGCATGCAAGCCCCATAACTGCCTCAAGTCGGTTAGGGAAGTCATTCTTATTGCCAAACTCAGCTTAATAGATTGAGTTCACCCAAAGTCGACATTGCATCAGATCTGGGTCGCACAGAAGCCCATCGACCATCTAACGAGAATGCGAAGGCCACCAACCAGCTAATGAGACTTACAGTACGATGGCGATTGGCATTCTCCAGAGTCTATTAAAGTTTTATGCATGTAAAGCCTTACAACACGTAGCATGAAAAAATAATATTTTAATTAAATTATTTGCATTCATTTTTAATAGTTACCGCTATAACATGAATCGTGCCACATGTGGGCCCCGTTGCATGAAAGACAAGTCTTGAAAAAAAATCTGCTCCAAATTAGTAGCTTGGATAGTTTCACGGACATTATCATAATTTCTGAGGCTACTCTCAGAGATTATCACAAATCCTGTGAAAATTTAAAGCTGGTGTTAACACTCAGAGATAGACGCTAAGGGAGAGCCTAGTATTTCCGTATGTATAGTATTGACTCGTGCAGTGTTGTAATTGTCGTGCATCATACGAAAAGAAAGAGATATGAAAGGACCCTTCTCCTATCTATATATAGGTTGTCGGTTTTTCATTGTCACGTTACTTGTGCCTTCCAACCAGTTCAATCCTCACCCTCCCCTCCTATCTGGCTAAAATAAGTAAGGCATCAGCGAGGAAAGGACCAGTAGCTGGTAATTTTGGCTTTTGCTACTTCTGGATAGCTTGCATGAATGAGTTGATTGGTTTGATAAAGAAGGGTGCATTAAGAAGCAAGCATGAATGAATGGCCTAGCTTACTTTATTGAATTGCGGATCCGTACTTACTTGCTTAGAGTGGCGCTGGCTTCCAGAACTCGAGCATATTATATATCTTGCGATTGGGTTCTAGCTTTTGAAATTAGGATAAACTAGGAATTGCCCCAATAGCTGTAATCTTCATATTACCTGATTATAAAGTCATGAATTCAATTATCATAGCTTATTCTAATCTTTCTCTGGTGTTATTTGTTTAAATGGTCAAAGGTTTTTCTTTTTTTCGAGGCTCTTTCTTTTTTCGGTTGACATGTGTTTAGGCACAAAGATGCGTCTCGTGCTTAAAAGAATAATGATGATTGTCAAAATGTGTCACTGTTGTTTATTAATTTTAAATCTGAAAAATTCACTACAATAAACCCTTAAAGTGCTAAGGACTAATTCAATGCATTAACTATAATTAAAATTAGACCTGCGTAATTAACCATAATTATTATACATTTGTTCAACTTATATGCCTTAATCAAATAAAAATTGCACCAATCCGTATACTCGTATAATACAAAACTCATATTGTATTGCCACATTAGATATAATAATATGTTCATATTGTATTGCCACATTACATATAATAATATGTTCAACTTATATAGCGAGATTCTAATTAATATCTGGGGTTTACATAAGTCTTTACGTAGCTTCATTTGACTTTTGCCAAAAAGAATATTCAGGCATCTGACAATAAGGAGGGAAGACACTAATTTATTTTAGTTATTTTTATAAACCAAAATATAAATTATTTATTTATCACATTAATTTATTACTAATATCACAAATAAACGTATTATATTGGAATAGATTTTCTAATCTTTTTTATCTTATTTTTTAAATTCCGATTATTTTCATTTTATTTTTTAAATAAATATATAAATGCTTGGGATTCCATTTCCACTAAATATTTTTAGTAATACTACGAGACTGAACGTTGAAATTGATCTCAACTCCTAATCTTTTCTAATTATTTATTTATCACATTAATTTTATTACTAATATCACAAATAAACTTACTATATTGGAATAGATTTTCTAATTTTTTTCATCTTATTTTTTAAATTCCAATTATTTTCATTTTATATTTTAAATAAATATATAAATGCTTGGGATTCCATTTCCACTAAATATTTTTAGTAATATTACGAGACTGAACGTTGAAATTGATCTCAACTCCTAATCTTTTCTAATTATTTATTTATCACATTAATTTTATTACTAATAATCTTTTCTAATTATTTATTTATCACATTAATTTTATTACTAATATCACAAATAAACGTACTATTCTTTTCTAATTATTTATTTATCACATTAATTTTATTACTAATATCAAATAGGTTGGAATAGATTTTCTAATTTTTTTCATCTTATTTTTTAAATTCCAATTATTTTCATTTTATATTTTAAATAAATATATAAATTTTTGGGATTCCATTTCCACTAAATATTTAGTAATACTACGAGACTGAAAGTTGAAATTGATCTCAACTCCTAATCTTTTCTAATCAGTGATTTAGAAAATCTAATCGTGAAACCTTTAAATTCATTGTTCGTTAGACTTTTTAGTTTCATTGTTCCTTTGTTATTCCATTTGTTTCAATCGTACTAAGCCAAGCAATGACAAATTGGATATCCATAATCATGGGATAACAACCTTAAAAGACGTGCAATTATAAAGAAGAATCAACATTTTTGCAATGCCGAATGCTTTAACTATTGCAATTATAAAGAAGAATCAGAGGGCAGCAGATGATGGGCGTAAAACAGTAACAAACTCGGCCTTAGCTTTGTTTTGAAAGCAGTTATTCTCATCATTTTAAGTTATTAGTTCGTCACAAACTCGGCCTTAGCTTTGTTTTGAAAGCAGTTATTCTCATCATTCTAAGTTATTAGTTCGTCACAGCTATGCAATCACTGACTATTGTGCTCTTTCAACGCAAATTGATCAGGATAGCTGTAATCAACGTTCTATAGGGAGCCAAGCTAAAGTAAATGAAACCAAAAGCAAAACAAAGAATCTGGAATTTCAGTCAGAGAAAGAAAGAGAAAGATGTTGCAGGAATTCGTCTCCAAACAACAGGTGGGGTGGGGGCCAGTTGCTCAGCATCACGAAGGAACGTATCGCAGTTGTTGCCATGAACAAGCATTCCAGACTAGGCACTAAACATTTGCGGCTTTGAATTCTTTGTGCCAGACATTTAACGCATTTGGAGATCAATATAGTAAGAGTTACAAGCGCTCCATTACCGAAACATATAGTGCAAATGAAGTGCGGAAGGCAGGGTTGGATCGATTGGTTACCGGAAAGGAACCCTAGGGCAAATCAATCTGACTTGACAAGTGGACGCTGACAGTGTAGAAGAGACTGTATATGAAATTATTTTTCCTTTTAAAGCGGATGACATTATTCCCATAACTACATATTGTAGATTCATATGGGCAATTACACGAGTTTCTCAACTCAATCTCGGCAGGGACTACCGCCACGACAGTGGCTCCCTTGTTTACATTCTTATATTGATTTTCCACATCCTTACTTATGTCCTTTTTAGAAGGGGAAATTTTAAGAATCCATATTGTTCTTAAAGTGTGGAACTTTGGTGAATAACAATATTAATTTTTAAAGTGCCAATTATGAATGGTGGTAATAGTTTGTATAAATATTCATAATTTTTTAAGGATTTTATATAGTTTTTTTTTTGTGAGTTTTAAATATTTTTTTTTTTTCTTATAGAGTGATTGTTTTTCTAAAAAAAATTGGAAACTAGTGAATTGTTTTTGGGTTTTTTTTTTTTTTTTTTAATTAGCTAATTAGATGAACTTGGCCCCTAAAATTTTTTGTACTTTTTTGCATCCCGATTATTCCCTTGGATCACTGTTCCAACCCTATTGCGTCATTTTTTTTCCTTTTTTTGTCTTTTTTAATGCATTTGTTGCATGAATTTGTGTTTTCCTCTCTCTTACTAGCATCACTTTTCGCATCTTGTCATGCCACATTATGTGTGTATATCTTGTTGATTGTGATCCATGATATTATTTTTCCAAGTAACATATCCCAGGGAAAATCCCCAAGCACCTCCTTCATTCTGAAGATGGTACCCAAGGTAAACCCTAAATTCTTTAGGACATAAGGCCAGGTAAATAACATGGCTCAAAGTCATTACAATACATACTCATTATGATTTCAACATGACACGTATGAGATTAGAGCTTAGATGGGGAGGAAAATATCCAATCCCACCACTACTTAGGCTAGACCCAATTGACAACAATTCAAGATATGTTTCATATTGGGGTCTAGTTTTTATATCTTTTCTAGTGTTGGTGTTACATTTTGTTAAAATATACAAACAAATTAAATAGAGGTTCCATTTTTATAGTCATTTTATGTTATTTCATAATAATGTTTTCATTTTCATTTTACATTTCCAATTTTATTTTTCCTTTTGAGTTCACATTAGGAAGCAACATCTAAACCAATATAAAAATATCATAGTGAATTTCAATTAAATAAGATTAATGAAAAAGTTATATATATATGAACAATGATTTCTATACATTAATTTTTTTCATTCTCTTTGTAACAAATGGTCTATATAAGCCCCAAGGATAGCTCAATTGGTCGAGTTCTCATTGCTAAGTACCTTGACAATTGGGAGGTCACAAGGTCAAATCTCCTTGACACCCTAGGGTTAGGCTCGACCAGATAAGTCGGCAGATAGATTGCTTGGGGTGGATTTGCCTGCATTATTACCCATGGATGTAGCGACCACTCAGTGACCATAAACCATAGTTGAAAAAAAAGAACAAGTGGTCTATTACCACCCTCGGGAGATTTCAATCTTATATATGATGGTAAGATTTAGTTATTGATATATTCTTGGCAATTACTGAGAGGGGGGGTCGGTTAATATATAATCGTATCTTTCAATTATTTATGTCAACTTAATTTCCTTTTTCTATTATCTTATTATGCATATAATGACTTATTTTTATGTTCAACTATTAACAGTTTCTTTTGTTGCTACCAGAGAGAGACATTTTCATATATACATATTCAAAATTCAAGAGAATTCACACAATATTCAACAAGCAACACATGAAGACACCATATTTAAGTGGAAACCCATACGAGAGAAAAAACACGATTTCTTGGCTGAAAGTGATGTGAAGGCAAGCTCCTATTTCCCTATAACATCAAATTTTCTATAGGCTCAAACCTACAGGAGGTTTCTACCTCAAGGAAGCTATAAATCCCATAAATTTTTCTACAGGCTACAACCCACAGGAGGCTCCTACCTCAACAAGCTATAACTTGTTCTTTATCAAGCCAGAACTTGAAAGGAGATTGCAATCTCCTAATCACAATACAAAATCAAGTTTGTTGGTTACTTGATATTAATTTCTTCCCTCAAGTTTTCTACTCATATTAATTGCTTCTCTTCTTCAATTTTGTTCCTCTTTTGCTATTTTTATTTTCTTCTCCTCACTAGAATGTTGCTCATTAACCCTCTCATACAAAATTCTCAACATCAAAAAGTTTTTTTCATTCAAAAATGTCTATTTTATAAGCATAGCTTGTTGACTATTTTATTCTATGCAATAATACAAAAATGATGAGTTTTCTCTTGGTATTTTAAGGTTGTTCAAAATTTGCCTCTCTATTTCCAAATCTGAAATTCATTTTTTTTAATATACAATAGCATTGGAATAATATAGGCCAAAACAATGATTGCAAAAGACAAATCTTGAAATATTTTAATATTTGTATTGTAATGCCCTCCTCACACATTTACCCAAGTTACTATCGTTCAGGGTAAACATGTGACGAAGAGTTACTATGATATGACTCAACCTCCTAGATCACCTTAAGTAAGTGGAATCGACACAACCTAAACCTTATTGACCTCCCTCGGGTGCTACAGGACTCCCAAGGGCTAAACCACCCCAGGTGCTCAAACCTTGAGTTAAGCCTCTTTTTCAATGCCCTAGACTCCTAGATGCTAGCACATCATTGCTGGAATTTGATTGTAACCCTCCAGTTGCATGCACAAGCCTACAAGGGAGCAACTACATTTTTTTTTACTCCGTTCTATGCCTGTGACTGTGAGATCTAAGGCACTTTTCCAGTGCTAGGATCCATACCTCTACCCAGAACTTGATGAAACACTCATAAGTAATAAATAACAAGAAGGCAAGGCCTCTACTGCAAAACTTGAACAAGGACCTACCCTAACCCATCTTAACCATGACAAGAATTTCGTCAAACACATCATGAACATGAAATGTACAGGTCGTAAATACACATTTGAACATAGGGGCCTCATACTTATCTAAGGTTCGTCAAGAAGGTATGATCCCCTCTTAAAATAGTTATGTTATCATCTATTAGGTCATACATTCATTAACATTTCATTTACTAAACAAAACATGATGAGAGCCATAACTCAAGTCTGTCATTAACTATGCGTGTAACCAAAATATAACCAAAGAAATACCAGTGATATAACAACCATTAAAGACACGTGATAACAAGTATAAATACTCATGAAATACAAGAGGAAAAGAACTCTTATTAACATATGAAAAATCCAACCAAGTCAGGGACTTCCACGTACCATCCGACCATAGATTGGGATGAGCCAAATCTTTATTTCATCCAATCACCCCTGTTCCATATTCCAAGAATAATGTGGGACTCATGAAAAAACTGACCATGCTTCTAAGGATTTATCACATCTCCCACCTAAACCGATCAAGGATCTCTAGGCCCAAAGCAAGCACCTATACTGATGAGCACTAGTATTGCAGCAAGAATGTTGCAACTCCTGGGACTACCAGCTTTATTTTATCAACCTGGGGTTCGTACAAACTTGGAGGTGACAGTGTTGTATACACAAGTAAAAGTGATGGTTCTACCTTTTGTCACTGTTCAGCAGGTGAGAGACCACTACAGTTTTCAAGCTAGACTTCTATAGATTCAGAAGAAGCTTGATTATTGATGAAAGAAAGAGAAATCTACTCTAGGAGAAAGCTTGTCTACTGCAATAAGGAAAAGGACTGAAATCAAATGCTAAAAACACACCATTTCCTAACTAACGGCTGAGAAACTATGATTTACAAGAATGCCAAGCCAACATGTATGAAATGCTACTGTCCTAAGCATGGAAGTTCAAAACATCAAATATCACTATTGTGCATGTAAAGGACTGAAAAAAATCTATTTTTTTCTTTTTATTCTTTTTAAGGACAAAACAAGTGTGAAAGCTAATCTCTTTTGGTGGTGTGGCCAGTGGCTTAGGGATGCTGGGTGATGGTTGGAAGGTGTTAGGTTCCTATACCAATAGGAGTCATAATTTTGAATAACTAAGGTTAAGCCTTGTAATATTGTACATACCTTTGCTTTATGCAAATGTTTTCCATATTAAAAATTAAAATATGTAAAGAGGGTATGTCCTAAAAGAAATATCAAAGGACAAAAAGAATAAGAGAAGGTAAAAAATTGAAAATATATGAACCCCAAAAACTAAAAGAGACCATGAAAGTGTGCAAGTCTAAATGCTGCAACTATTTACTTTTATGCATAATAATGATTGTGCGTAGCTTGTTATTCATGCCACAGTCCATGGTAATCAAACTGTTTAATCTTGATTATATCATTCTTTGAATTTTACATTTATAGTTAGAGAATAAAATCTGACCAAACAGTTTAATCTTGGCAGATCATTAGATAGGTAGAGAAAATAAAAGGAGCTCATAAGTTTAATCTGAGCCATTGGATGATATAATGTTAGAAGTAGATAGTTTGTTTTATAAAATCAAAGATACCATAAGGGTTTTCTAGCCTAAATGCACCCAAATAAATGAAGAAAAAAATGTTAGAGTAAGTAGAAGAAAGGTTGTTGAAGTATAAAGTTGATTGGATCAAAACACATGCATCATGCTTAGACACATTTTTCAATATGTATGATCAATTATGAAAGAAGAAAAAAAGGTTTGCAAGTTAATGTGATTAACTCCCCCTCATTCATTTTTCCCTTTACTTACTAATTTCCTATCCACAAGTATGTTCTAGTACTTTAAATCCTTCAAGTCAAAGAGGCTCAGAGCATTTCTTTGACTTTTGGTGGGACCGAACTCTCGACTTATGGACATCAAGTGTTAGAATCCCCTTCATAAAAGTCATCCACCTTCACTACCCTAATAAAACCCCTTTTCCTAAGGTTAAACGTCATTTGCCTAGGAAAAATAAAGCAACTCCATGTTAAATCCCTTTTCATTTGAGAAACCCACAAAAAATATTTTATCCTAAGTATAAAGAGTATGCACAAACATTACCTTTTTTATTTAGGGGTATATCCACTCCGCTCATCACATTTCATATTAGTTTTTTATATAATTATGTTAATCCAGATATACCTTTTCCCATATATTAATTAAATCCCTTATATAAATATCCCAACCCTTAGTTTAATTATAAACTATAGTGGACCCCCTACTTCATACCCTCGACAAAATTTTCTTAACTTACCAGTTTTCGGTAATGTTTGGTTAATCCCATCATTAAAACCTACTCGATCAATTAGTCCCCTCATTAGCTTTGAATAAATGCCAAACCGTTGAGGATTAAAGCCTTGGGCCACCCTGATATCCCATGCTCTTATCACTCATGCAACTCCCTCACTTGACTGCCGTTCGATCACCATCCCCCTCATCCGATGGTCCACATTCATATTGGCTGCACCTAACGGCCAACCGTTACCCACCCAATAAGGTGGTTTTCCCTGGACCCCCAACTGCTACGTGTCGAGCGCTGGAGTAGATCGGGTGACCCCTCCTCAATCCTACCTCCTCCACAAAAGTGGTGCGATGGCTTGGGAATCTTCCTCCCTGCTCAACACGATAAACCAATGGGAGTCACAATTTTGAATGGCTAAGGTTAAGACTTGTAATATTGTACGTACCTTTGCTTTTTGCAAATTTTTTCCATATTAAAAATTAAAAAATGTAAAGAGGGTATGTCCTAAAAGAAATATCAAAGGAAAAAAAGAATAAGAGAAGGTCAAAAAATGAAAATATATGAACCCCAAAAACAAAAAGAGACCATGAAAGTGTGCAAGTCTAAATGCCACTACTATTTACTTTTATGCATAATAATGATTGTGCATAGCTTGTTATTCATGCCACAATCCATGGTAATCAAATTGTTTAATCTTGATTATATCATGCTTTGAATTTTATGTTTATAGTTAGAGAATAAAATCTTACCGAACAGTTTAATCTTGGCAGATCATTAGATAGGTAGAGAAAATAAAATAAGCTCATCAGTTTAATTTGAGCCCTTGGATGATATAATGTTAGAAGTAGATAGTTTGTTTTATAAAAGAAAAGATAAAATAAGGGTTTTCTAGCCTAAATTCACCCAAATAAATGAAGAAATTTTTTTTAGAATAAGTAAATGGGTAAGTAGAAGAAAGGTTGTTGAAGTATAAAGTTGATTGGATCAAAACACATGCATCATGCTTAGACAAAATTTTCAATATGTATGATCAATTATGGAAGCAAAAAAAAAGGTTTGCAAGTTAATGTGATTAACTCTCCCTCATTCATTTTTCCCTTTACTTACTAATTTCCTATCCACGAGTATGTTCTAGTACTTTAAATCCTTCAAGTCAAAGAGGCTCAGAGCATTTCTCTGACTTTTGGTGGGACCGAACCCTCGGCTTAATGACTTATGGATATCAAGTGTTAGAATCCCTTTCATAAAAGTCATCCCCCTTCACTACCCTAATAAAACTCCTTTTCCTAAGGTTAAACTTCATTTGCCTAGGAAGAGTGAAGAAACTCCATGTTAAATCCCTTTTTATTCGAGCAACCCACAAAAAATATTTTATCCTATGTATAAAGCGTATGCACAAACATTACCTTTTTTACTTAGGGGTATATCCACTCTGCTCATCACATTTCATATTAATTTTTGATATATTTATGTTAATCCTGGTATACCTTTTCCCATATATTAATTAAATCCCCTATATAGATATCCCAACCCTTAGTTTAATTATAAACTATAGTTGACCCCATACTTCATACCCCTGACAAAATTTTCTTAACTAACCAATTTTCGTTAATGTTGGGTTAATCCCGTTGTTAAACCCCACTTGATAAATTAATACCCTCATTAACTTTGAATAAATCCAAAACCACTGAGGATTAAAACCCTGCCCCCCCCCCCCCCCCATGCTCTTATCACCCACACACGTCCCTCACCCGACTACCATCTAATCACCATCGCCCTCATCCGATGGTCCACAGTCATATCAGCTGCACCTGATGGCCGACTATTACCCACTTGATAAGGTGGTTTTCCCTAGACCCACAACTGCTATGTGTCGAGCGTTGGAGTAGATCGGGTGAGTGCTCCTCAATCCTGCCTCCTCCACAAAAGCGGTGCGATGGCTTGGGAAACCACCTCCCCGCTCAACCCGATAAGCCACCTACTATTCACTCATAAAAATGCCTGCCAAACAGTAATCGTTGCTTAATAAAAAGGCCAAGAAGCCCTTTTTTGTCTTTTTTCGCTTGAGCTCTTTGAAAACCTCTGCAAACTAGTGCAACACTTTCAAACTTGAAAACCACCAATTAACCCCATTTCAATCCTCAAATATGTTGTGGAGACCACCTTCAAAGCTATCAGAGCCCTTTCAACCTTCCGCCATCGTCTAGAACACCAGTTTGAAGTCAATTCACCTAAACTCCAAGTATTTGTGAACGAATTACCATACTCCCTTTCGAAATTTGAAAATGTTCACTCTTAAAATGCTTTAATTAAGTAAAGTTAATTGAAAAATACTTTCAAGTTAACACCACATACCCAAGCCCTTCTCAAAGTTTCTAAATTTCCTTCCAACCCTTTGATACAACCCTACACTTGTAGATTCAAATCCACAAGAACTAAATTATGGCTGCCCCTCTCACCATGGATGTCAGACCTATCACAACTCCCCATCTGGACCTAGACCACCTTCCCTTGGCGGACAGGGATTTCCAAATCAGTGATACAAGCACATATGAGGTCCTGCTCAAAATTCATTTTTTGAGGAAAGATAGATATCTGAACCATTCTAATGACATTGGCCTTTGGGACTCCAATTTTCCCAAATACCAATTTCCCCAAGTGCATATTCTTCCTGAAATTGTCCATATGTGCCATGCCTATTACATTCCCAACCAGAGAGCTATAATGTCCCTTGACCAGAAAGTCTTGTTTAGCATCACAACTCAATCAATCAATGAGATGTTAACAAGTCCAACCAGATCCAAACCTAAGCCCACTCTCAATTGGATATTTGTTAGACCTGTACAACAAGTTGAGTCCATCTAGACTAGCTCAAATATTTCAAACTTTCATTGTTGAAGACAAGCACATTCCTAAAGATGCCCCTCCATATGTTTCTGCCATTTTCTCTGAAAGGGGCACGCATATTGTGACTATGATATCATGTATTTTGGGCTGCACCACTAATGATTTTGTCGATGAGCTTATCCTGGCCTTCATGTCCATTTTCGCCCCAAGAAAGGCTCCTGCTACTGTATACAATTATGCCCAGTTCATAGCTGAAAGGATGCATGAAAAATTTATTAGAATGGACAACGAAAGAGTATTCAAATACTCATATGTACTATACCATATGTTTTTGTATTATCAGTTAGAAAGATTTCCATTCATGCTCCAGAAGCTTGATACCAGAGACCATCCCAGGTCTGTCATATTTTGGACACCACATTTCCACAAATATTCATCACCATACACTTATACAAATTTCATCGATTCTTTTGTCCATCCAGTCATGACGATGCTGACAGGGAGCCCTCCACCCATAATAAGTCAAGTCATCAAAAGAGTACTCCAGTTATCCAAGCAAAGTAAAGTGGGAGATTGGTACGTTTACCAAAACCACACAGAAATAAGAATCTATGGCTGCCAACTTGCCCCATACAAATGCCCCAAATACCTCCCCATGAGGTTATTTTCTCTAGAGTATTATAGGCAAATAATGAACTTTGATGAATTCAATTTTGTCTTAGCCAAGAAAATAACTCAGTTTAAAGTCAAAAATCAATTAGACTCTTTTATTTGTAATTCTAGAGAAGCAGGGTAGGAAGCAGATATGATTCTGCAACAAATGAAGTTCCAAAATAGTTTTATGTGGAGATATGACCCCCAAGGGTTTATGACTAGACTTAGACAAAAGGTCAAATTAGGGCTTTACATTCATCATCCCATACTAGAGCTTGAAAGATATGTAAATCAATCTAAGTGGTTGGAGAACACTCTTGTAGATAGGGATAGTACAAAGGTAGATGTGGAAAATACCTTATGTGATTTATAAAGACAGCTTGATGAAAGTTCATTCCTGCAGGTACCACACCAAGAAGCAACCATGAGTAACCCTATAGTTTTGCAAACTCCTCAGAATGAGGAAAGGAATCCCAAGAAGAACATAGAAGGAGCTTCCACTTCAACCATGGACACATCCAGTGGCAGTATGAAGGCAGCCAGAGCAAAAGGCTAAAGCTCAATCCTGTTTCAGAACAGGAAGGCACAGAAGGCTTAGCAGAGGTAACTAATATTGAGTTTGACATGAGCAGGTGCACAACTCCATCTGGAGAAATGCAAGAGCCATCCACATCACATACTCAAATGTTGGAAAGGTAGCTTAGTGTAGAATTCTCCTCATTCAATAGGCCTATTGATAAAGACAAGGACATAAAGGACAGATTCAAGGAAATCAAAATGAGAAATGAGAAATCAAAGGCATAGTATTTAAAGCTCACACCTACAAATCAAATCAGGTTGATGTCAGCTTTTGACATCAAGGAGGGAAAGATGCAAATGCCCTTCGTAAAACCAACTGTACAACAACCAAGGACATCAGCATATTATAAAAAGATTGATTTTGAGGTATTGGCAATGGATATTCATCCCATTGACCGAATTGAATTCCACAAACAGGCTGGAGAAATGATTTACTCCACCCTAACTAGAAAAGCCATAGCTGCCCATCAATTGCATAATTCATTAACCAATATCTTAGCTCAGTATCAGTTGGAGAAGGCCTCCACACAGGGCAAAGACACTAGAATTAAGTCTTTGGAAGACTTAGTGATTGAATTGGGACATGATCCCAAAGACATCAAAGCCACTGGGCAACTAATTAAGAAGAAGAATGATGACATTGCAGCACTTAAAAAACAGTTGAAAATACCTCAACTACAACATCCCCAGACACATGAAGCCTTGGAAAACCAAATGAGACATGAATAATTTATGGAATTAGTCCTAAAATTAAATGATCAGTTAAGGGAAACAGAGAAAGAATTGAACGCTTTAATTCAATTGAGGCAAAGTGATATTTCCACTACATCTGTAAATGTCATCCCAATAGTCTCAACAACTATCCCTTCTACATTGGCAACCTCATTGGCTCCCATAGCTCCTATGGCCACAACAGAACATGTTTCAACACAGTCTACATCAGCAGTAGGTACATCAGGGGAAGAGGTAGCAAATTTGGTTAGAGCTATGGAAGAAATGTCCATATAGGGTACATAAATGAATAAGCTGAAAGAAAAGGTGACAAGCTTGGAAACTGATTGCAAGCTTTCCAAAATCATGCACAAAGAAGAAATACAAAAAGCTGCTAGAATGACTGAAAGAATAAAAGCCATGGAAAAGGACCTAACAATGAAAGAACCTCTTGGCCAAGCTAAGGAACTGCTATGGACCAATATAATTGGCTTTGTCAACGATATTTTTCCATCTATTCAGGTGATTTTTGAATAGATAGATTTAATAAAGATGGCTACAGAAGCCATCTAGAAGGTAAAAGAAGAATTAGGAGAGATGCCCGAAGATTCCACCTGAATCATCCAATTCCTTAATAGTGAAAATAGATATGAGCTTCACGAATTAGACATAGAGGATAGGACAGAAACAATTTTGGAGGTAAGGAAGGTCTTTTTCAAGAGAAACTTGATGTTAAACTTGGAGGCCAAATGTCAGAATATGCAAGTGGCCATTGATAAATTTATGGCTAAGTTTCAAATTTTGAGAGAGAAAGGGTTACCTAGTCCTTTAGTGATAAATCACAAGCTCATGACACAATAGGATTACAATGGCAAACTCAAAGAGCTAGCAAAAGACCAAGTGAACACATCTTCAATGAAGGCATTGCCAACAGGCAAAGTACTATACCAGACGTTTTAAAACTTGTTTTACCTCTAGCATGAGGTAAACCACTTGTTTGTAAATAAGCCTAATCTTTCCAAGTACACTTAGGTAGAAGAAATATATAGAAGGATGCTAAAGATCCAATTACTTAATGCTGAAACATGGGAAAAATTGACTGATTCACTGTAAGAAAAATGCATTAAAAAGATAAACGTAAAATAACCAAGTGAAAAAATGAAGACAGATCAGCAGAGTCAAAGAGTATCAGTGTCAAAGTGTATTAGATGAAAGCCAAAAGTAAATGAAGCTTCCAACATGAAAGATCAAACAACAAAGAAGCATAAAGGGCTAAAACCAAACCATAAAAGCCAGCACTACCACAATAAAAGAGACAACATGAAACGGTTCAATAGTTGTCTCTATCTTCTTTCAATAAGATATTTTTATTTCCTAGATTCAATCTCAAGTTAGTTTGAGATATTTTGTAATATACCTTTTGTATAAATACTTCACAATTTGAAGTTCTATTGAATTCTAATAAAAAAGACTATAAAGCTATTATATCATTGACTGAGCCAACAAGTTGGATTGACGAATAAAGACAAGATATTTCACAAGATTCATGTGTTGAGCGAAGTGCAGACAAGTATTTTCTTATGTTATCATTATCTTTCTTAAAGTTTTTCCATAATCTTTAATGTATTTCTGAATCTGAATGCTATGACTGGAACAATATCTCATAATTTGTTTAATTACACTTTGTTTAATAGTTATGCATATAAATGTTTTCAACTAATATCTAAGTTAAGTAATTCTTAATTTCTCCTTAGTTTAGGTTGTTTCTTGTTAATCCAGATCAAAGGATTCTTAATTGCACTTTGCTTTCGATTAGCCTCTATTCCTCATTTATATCTTGGTCTGAGAACCCTTAATTGCTCTCTCACCTTGATTAAAACTATTTCACCCTCATGTTCCAATGACCTACACTTTACTCTGCTAGCTTGCCCTTTGAACATTCCCTTTAGTGAGTTGATCTAGTTTTGTTGCTCTTCTATTGAGTCCATAGCCCAATGGTATAAAGACATCATTCTATTCATTTTTTTCAAGGATCCCACCATACAATCTTGAATACAAATAAAAAACCCCTAGAACATTCATAACTAGCCTGAATTCCCAACAAACAAAGCTAAATCATATAGAAAGAGCTCTCTTTGAGCCTAGGTTGGCTGGAGACTATGCTCCAAAGTTAGTTTGTGGTTACGTCCGTCATTTTCTTTCCTCTAATAACTTCTAGAGAAATTTCTGAGTGATAAAAAAAGGTTTGGGAGACCCTTAGGTGACCTTGTGTGGCTTCCTGTAGGTTTTCCCTTAATTCGGCCCCAAAATAAGCTTTCCCTTAATTCGGCCCCAAAATAGGCTTTCCCTTAATTCGGCCCCAAAATAGGTTTTCCCTTAATCCAAAATTGGATCCTTAAACTCTCTCAAAGCTAGCTGAACTTTGTAAAAGCTCATATCGAAGTTTAAAGTCTTATGGATGTTGAAGCCTATCAGAAATAACCTCTGAACAGTGACAATTTGCAGCCAGCACAGAGCGACGAGGACCTTCAGTGAAAGTGCATTGACCATTGGCCCATGGGGACTGTGCATGGTGCAAAAATGGTAGTTAGGAGGCTTGGATTAGAAAACGAAGGTCGTTTCTGATGTGCATCGCTAGGAAAAACCCCTCGAAATGGAGAAGCCCCGAGCGCTCGGTCACAAGGGGAACCATGAAACTATGGGAAAAGCACTAAAATAGACGGCGGGTTCGACACTCCAAAACTAGTGGTATATCAGAAGTGTTTCAGGCGGTAAGAGGGTTTGTCAGAGGACCCAACAATTCCATGTGTTGGATGACGTTGTCCGACGGATGAGAGAGAAAATCGCTCTCATCACGGGCTAACATCCGAGCAAGTCATCTGTATGATAAGAGCAATACCCATCGGATCTGAAGGCCCCAGATCTAACAACAGAGATTGCGCTCGATGGGAAATCAGATTTGACGGGAGAAATAAGCTATGGTGTATAAGGGTTTGAAGTCCGACGTGGACGATGAGTTGGTAGAGATCTGCGTTTCGCGGGCATTCTTGGAGTAAACAGAAATAACGACCGTTTCAAATGATCAAGTGTTTCCGGTGAACTTGACACTTATCCATTAGAGAACAGGTGGCCATTTTCCCTGTGAGGTGATGTAGTGACTGTAATAGTCGAAAGAAGGGATTCGAATAGTTGTGAGACAAATTGGCCTTAAGCCAAGAACAGAGAGAATAAAGTAGAGAGAAAAAAAAGTGTACAACGAGAAGACACTGAATGTGCAGAGAGTCTAGGGAGTCACTTGGAGGTCAAGTGGAAAAGTTGGAGAGCTTAATTGACAGTAGCATATTGTTGTCGGAGTTGCTTGGAAGTCGAGCGACTCAAAGAGGCATGTAAAAGGCTAGGAGAAAGAGCTTAGAGAAGCAAGAACCAAGAGCCAGAGCAAGCGCCAGAAGTGAGAGCTGAGAGCCAGAACCAGAGCCAGAGCCATAGAGCCAGAGCTAGAGTTAGAGCCATAGCCAGAGCAAGAGCCAGAGCCAGAGCTAGAAAGTCGAAGAGCTCCAAGAGCCAAGGGATAAGATGGTATTTTGAGCCCAATGTTCCTATATAAAACATTGGAGTTAAGTGTAGCACTTGTAAAAGAATTATTTCCATAATCCTAGAGAGCCTAATTGAGTTGATTAGAGCTCAAGGAGACGTAGCCCAAGATATCAGGGTGAACTCCATATTATATTGTTGTCTGATGTGTCTATTTTTACTGCTTCTTTCACTATTTATATATCATTATATATATATAATATATATATAATATATATATATATATTATATATTTATAAATATATTATATATCTATATCTATTATCTTAATCTATATCTATATCTATATCTATCTAATCTTCTATAGATATATATATATATATTATATATATATATATATATATATATATTATATATATATATATATATTATATATATATATATATATAGATATCAACACAAACGACAGATTTTAAAGTAAATAATCAGCTGAAAACAAATACAAGCACACCCATATTTTCAAGCATTTCTTATTTCTGCATTGATTAATCATTAAGACTTGGGAAAATTAGAAGCTTTGGAACTGGGAGAGGTTCTTGTAAGTTAGACAAGAAGCCTAAGAGCCCCATTTTCATATCACAAAGAGTATTAGATGAAAGCCAAAAGTAAATGAAGCTTCCAACGTGAAAGATCAAACAACAAAGAAGCATAAAGGGCTAAAACCAAACCATAAAAGCCAACACTACCACAATAAAAGGGACAACAAGAAATAGTTCAATAGTTGTCTCTATCTTCTTGGAATAAGATATTTTTATTTCCTAGATTAAATCTCAAGTTAGTTTGAGATATTTTGTAATAGACCTTTTGTATAAATACTTCACAATTCGAAGTATGAGGGGTGGATTATTAGACATTTCTATAGAATTTTGATCAAAGAGACTGAAAAGCTATTGTATCATTGATTGAGCCAGCAAGCTGGATTGATGAATAAAGACAAGATATTTCACAAGATTCATGTGTTGAGCGAAGTGCAGACAAGTATTTTCTTATGTTATCATTATCTTTCTTAAAGTTTTTCCACAATCTTTAATCTATTTATGAATCTGAATGCTATGACTAGAACAATATCTCAGAATTTGTTTAGTTACACTCTATTTTAACAGTTATGCATATAAATGTTTTCAACTAATATCTAAGTTAAGGAATTCTTAATTGCTCCTTAGTTTAGGTTGTTTCTTGTTAATCCAAATCAAAGGATTCTTAATTTCACTTTTATTTTGATTACCCTCTATTCCTCATTTATATCTCGGTCTGAGAACCCTTAATTGCTCTCTCACCCTGATTAAAACTATTTCACCCTCCTGTTTCAATGACCTGCACTTTACTCTGCTAGCTTGCCCTTTGAACATTCCCTCTAGTGAGTTGATCTAGTTCTGTTGCCCTTCTGTTGACTCCATAGCCCAATGGTGTAAAGATATCATTCTATCCATTTGTTTCAAGGATCCCACCATCCAATCTTGAATACAAATAAAAAACCCCTAGAACATTCATAACTAGCATAAATTCCCAACAAACAAAGCTAAATCATATAGAGAGAGCCCTCTCTGAGCCTAGGTTGGCTAGAGCCTATGCTCTAAAGTTGGTTTGTGGTTACCTCCATCATTTTCTTTCCTCTAATAACTTCTAAAGAAATTTCTAAGTGATAACAAAAGGTTTGGGAGACCCTTAGGTGACCTTGTGTGGCTTCATATAGGTTTTCCCTTAATTCAGCCCCAAAATAGGCCACTACAGGAAAAACTACAAGATGTCCTAAAAACCTACAGGATTCCCTGTATTTATATAGGATATAGCTGAGAGAAAAATGATGGGTGCTAAAGGTGATGGAAGGCCTAGGGAAGGTGGTTGGTGGGTGGAATGGACTGAGAAAATGCCTAGGATCACTTAGAACTCAAAACCAAGGTTGGGAGATGGTTGGATTTGCTCAACATGCTTGAAGAAGTTTCCTTGAAGAATGATGAAATTGGTGAGGGTCTTAGTGAAAGTGAGGAATGATCACGGATGGATGAAGTTGGAAGGAGGTTTATTTCTATGAGATCTTTCTCTACTTCTAAAACACTTGCACTACACCAAACAATGATATTTTCCCAAAAACCATGTAAACAAGAAGAATTTCAATGAGCTGGTGCAAACATATTTCGGAAATCGAGACAGAAAGGTATCAAGCTCTGCAACTTGATCTAGGGTTGGAGTTAGGGTTTTGGCATTGGGTACCATGGCGGGACCCGCAGGGGGGAGTGCTACTCCCTCCTACAATCAAGTAGTTACGGATAGAAGCAAGGATGCGGGAAAGCAAAGTTTCAAGAAACCTTTGGAGAAGGAAACAGAGGCAAGAAACACAGAAAAATTGGGAAGAAACAAACCTCACGAACAGGAAGGGCAGTAGCAAGAAGCTAGTAAGGAGAAGGAAAAAGGGGGTAGCAGTCAAAAACCTACTTCCATAAGGACAACTGGGGTTTGCAAACCCAAGTCAAACATCATTCCTTGCGTCATCTTAAGAAACCCAATGCTACAAGCGCGTAGGGATCATATGATGAAATATGCAATCATATGCAAATTCATGGGGATATGGCTGACAAAGAGGGCACTACACATATGGATAAGGAGCCACTGGAAGCCAAAGGGAGAAATACACCTTCATCTGGGATCTAAGGGCTTCTTCACAGTAGTATTCACAAGCCTAGAGGATAAAAATAGAGTGTTCGAAGCAGGACCATGTTTCTATGCTGCGGCAGGCCTCTACATGTGGCCATGGATGATGAACTTTGTCCCGGAATGCGAGACATTCACGTCAGTACTGGTATGGATCAGACTATACTCTCTTCCTCTGGATTATTAGCTACTGGAATCTTTGAAAGCAATAAGCAACAAACTGGGGCATTTTCTAAAGATCTCAGATGCGACTTTGAAAGGAAAATATACCTCCTTCGCTCGGATATGTGTGGAAATGGACTTATCTAGAGCACTTTTGGACGTGATAATTTTAGAAGTATATGATGAAGAGTGGGTGCAAGTGGTGGACTATGAGCACATCTGTTACCAGGAATAGTGTCCACTCGGATGCTGCTATTCCCACTAAGATGGGTGGCTATCTTAGAAACAAACAAGTAAAGTCTACTTTTGTTTTCTTTTATGAAAAT
>APFE030133208.1:0-12967 GCA_000404065.3 Pinus taeda
AGCTAGGACGATGGTAGCTTATCTCTGAGAAGAGATGTGCGGCTACATGCCTCTGAACTGTTCCGAACTGTGTTACAATGAGGCTCAAAGGCCTATTTATTGTTGAGAAACAATGGAAAACCCTTCACATTCAAAAACCAAACCCTAGAAGATGAAACGCCACATTGTGGGGCCCGTTTTGGGTAAATTGGTACATCAATTTCCCGGGGTCATAACTTTGGCATACGATCTCCGTTTGACGCGTATGATAGCTCGTTATAAAGATCTATCCGAGAACTACCACTTTGGGAAGGGCAACATCGGTCCATAGACCCATGTTGCCCCCAGATTTCCCAAAAAGACGTCGTTTAGGACCTCAAAACGGCTCCGGAAGTTCAGGACCCGAAAAAACTGCTAAAAATAGTAAATTGTGCTACAATTACGGAAACTGAAAAACTGAAAGAGACAATTCCGGGGGTCCAAATGGGATAGGTGGGTGGCCACCAAAATCCACCTGGATCAATGAGAGTGGTTTAAATACTACTCTAATGAAATCTAAAAATAAATATTACAAAAATAGATGAGGAGGTTTAAACCACCTGCCTTATTTTAAGCAAAAATGAACTAAAAAGAAACTAAATTGTATCTATGATAAATCTTGCATTTTATCCTTTAGATTGCAAATGTCTAGCATCGGTTTCAAGAGCGTCGATTGGCCGACTTTAGCTCTTAACTGTCCTGCAAATACGGCATTAGCTAGAGCTGGGATTATCTTCTCGGCAAAGGTTATGAGGAATTTTAGGGTCATCCATTGGCTATGTGGCTTTACCAGGTACTGCCAGTATGTGTCCCAGTTTAACCTATTTACCTTTTTAATCGCCTCTACCTTTTCCTCTGCTATTTGTTTCCACTTTGTTTGAAGTTGTTGTGCCTTTGGAAGGAATCTTGGGGTAGTCTCTAATGTCAAATTGGCTTTGTGGAGATTTTCATTTATGCACTCAATGAGACTGTTCGTTGCTGCCGCTCCCTCTTCCATCGCATGTTCTACTTCTTTGAGTTGGGAATCCCATTTCGCAAATAAATCTCTTTGTGTCTGTTGTGTTCACTCTTGGACTGATCACCGGACTTTTCAGCCAATTCCTTTTTAGAACTAGTTTTAGACTTCTCTTTTGAACTTCCACTTATGTTAACACTGGGAGTAGGCTCCCTTATTGGTTTGATGATCAATTGGTACAACAGAACCTTTGATAACCTCTATTTTCTATAATTTTCAAACTTTTGGAGTTTTTCTTGGTCAAACTGAATTCGTGCCATATGTAGAACTTCTCTAAATGTGTTCTTCTACATAATGACATCGTCAAATAGATCTTCTTCATTGGAAAACAATTTTATTTTAACCGTTGTAGTAAAATTATTTACAACACCAAAGAGATCATATTGCCTTCCGAGGAACTTTGGTAGTTGCGAACATAGCATATTATCAACTTCTTTGAAAGCATGACCTAAGTCATGCAATGCAAAGGCTTCACATACTACAGGAAACTGGGGTCAAATGGCCTTCTTGGAGTCTTTCAATACCTTGCTCATTCCCCCCACACCACAGGTCGGATAAGCTATTTCCTTGCCCATTAGTTTGTCGGGGACATAAAGAGGTAGCACATGGGGTGAAGCAATGCTACCAAACACTCTGATATATGTGAACAAATCTTCCCCAAACCACCTTGCCATAGGGAGAATGTCCACGCCAGCCTCTAGGGAAAACCTTGGGGCATATCGGTTGTAGAGCATTTTATGAATAGGGAGCATAACTCCATGACAAATCTTGAAGAAATGTGAGATGAAATTGTATTCCCATAATACTTGGTGACAAACCTGGATGGGAAGTGGATTTTGTACCGTCCACTTCCATCCCATAATAGGGAAAATCAGAAACAAAACAATTAACATCGATGACATAGGTGCTCAAAAAGAATGGAGGGTAAGCCCTTGAAGTAAAGCTTCTTTTAGTTTTGTATCCTAAAATTGCAATGGCTAAATTATCTGGTAGAATTTGAGCCCAATACAGTATGGTGGCATTGGTAGCTGCATCCAATAGAGGTAACCATTCTGATGAAAAATTGTTGATGTCTATTCTCCAAAATAGTCTACATAACATTGTAGCGACAAAACAGTAAGGAGAAGAAAGAGAGCCAATGGCATACATACCATTTTTATCCTTATTCAATCTTTCCTCGTTGTTTGACCAGTCTTTTGTGCATTCTGCTAAGCCTTCCTTCTCCTTGGCAAACTTTGCTACAAATTTCTTGTTGTAGCTAGCTTGGAGTTCTGGCAAGTGGTACATATGTCTCAAATTGTTTGGAGTAAAGGGCCCCAAGACTTGCTGGCTAGCCGTCTTGAACTCTCTATTAGATATGTCTGCATGATCTATAATCAATTTCACCATATCAGTGTAGCAGAGTATCTTCGGCCTCGCAGCAATGTGGTGTAGAAACAAGCATGCAAGCTCAGTTAGGGATGCTTCAAAAGAGCCACATACATCTAATGTAACTGTAACTTTCATAATTCTCAGGTTTTCTTCCTCTAGCAACTATTACATAGCTTCCCAAGTAGATATCCCTACGTCCCTACTATAGGTGGTGTCTGTGAATAATGGGGTCATTTCTATCTTCTAAGAAGTAGGAGCCTTGCTTTTCTTCCCCATTTATTCGTATATTACACTCTGGTATTCTTCTTGAAAGTTACAAGAAGAGAGCAAAGATATGATAAGGATGATGAAGGAAAAATCAATAGAAAGACAAAAGTAAAGTGATGGGAAAGCTTTAATTCTAAATCATATCAAAAGATATCAACTTGTGTCAGATGGTCCTTTACTGCCATTTGAATAATTTTTAATAAATGACCACTAATGGACCGTTGAGATAAACTTTAATGTTCATAACTTTGCATCAAATGCTAGAAAGCATTGTCCTAGAAACCTAAGCCCTTTGCTCTGCGACAAAAGAAATTTTGTGATTTTCTTCGCAATATCGTAAATCGCAATATCTCAAAACCTACTATTGTTAATAACCATCGTTACATTGAGCTGCTGCGACATGCGATTTGTGAGAGGCTATCGCATTTCGCAATATTTGGTTGTGTTACATAAAGTAATGCCACGGTATTCAAATTTGTGATGTGATGAGGTTGTATGCTTTGTGATCTTGCATTCTCTTGAATCACACCTTTAAGTGGTGGCTTTTATAAGGGATGCCTGCTCTGACCTTTTGTGATGTGACAATAATTGTTTAAAAGTGGGTTTTTCAAGCTCCCCTTAATGTTTGAGACTTTCCGTTATAAAGCTTTTCTTAGGTTTTATGGTCATGTAGTGCTTTTTATAAGGAAACTCATAGTTTGTGATGTTTTATGGGCTTGGAGTATGAAAACGTAAATTTACATGTTTTAGCAAGTTCCACTTTGATATCTTGTTTTATTCTAAAAACAAAAGTCAATATTCAAATGCTAAGATTTAATTTTTTTGGAAGGGTCCCCATTTATTAATGTTATTACTAACACTAATAGAAAGGGGGTTGTTAATGGTCACAACAGTACTCTGAGAACCCATCAGTAAAAGAATATGCTTCTTTCCCACTGACATTTTTTGAAACTTCATCTGTGAATGGAGTTGAGAATGGGTCATGCACACATGCGTCATTCAATTTTCTAAGGTCCACACATATTCTTATATTGTCCTTATGCTTCTTTTCATGTACTGCCATAGCGCTTACCCAGTCGGATTCTTCCACTGCCTCAATGATTCCACCTGTGAGAATTTTGTCTAGTTCTATGTGGACCTTTTCCTTATACTTTGGATTCAAGTGGTAAGGCCTCTGCTTAACTGGTTTAACATCAGGTTTTAAGGTGATCTTCATTATCCCTAAATCGCCAACGATTCCCTTTAAATATGTGATCTTTGTCCGGAATAAGTCCTAGTACTCGTGGAGTAACTCAGCGACCTTATCCACCATCACATCATCCTAGTAGTCACTGAGCGTTGCATACTTAGGTTTGGCCTCCATACCAATGTTCACCTTCTTTGTCTTTACCGACGTGGTTATGTCAACGTATTCAATAAATGGCCCTTAAACCTCGTGATAGCCTTCAGTTTCTGGAATGTTAACTTTTCGTGGATCTTTGTGGTCTTCTTCAATATTCACATTGTAACACTCTAGCGCACAGCTTAGCTTGGTCACCCATTCAAGCTGAATCACTTCTATTGGCTCCTGGAGTATTTTAAAGATAACTTCTTTTGCTGCTTGTAGCGCATCATCAATAGTATCCCACCAACGATCCTCAAACGTGAAGGCTAATAGGAATCCTTCGTGCAAGATATCCCATTCACTCATTCCATGGCGGAGTTTCATCTCTATATACCAATTCATCGGTATAATATCTAGGGTATGACAAAACAGGTGCACCCACTTAGGTTGTGGCTCTTCCCCATAAACCTTTGTCCATTTGGTGAGGTGCGTACGTGAATCATCCCATCTGTCATACTTTTCTTTTAACCACATCTGAGGATTCCCAAACCACATGCACATCATCATCATGCATTCGCACCTATCCCTGAAGCTTCCTTGGTGCATACCTCACCACTTCACGGGCATAGTGTGTAGTACCCATTTCAAAGCTTCGAAACATTGCTCTTCTAACACCTCTCTTTTAAATCTGTTTAGGAATTCATCTATCTCACTTAACCCATCATATGTAGGTAGATCCCTTACCTCCTTTAATACGCAGTGCAACGATCTCATCATTATTTTACAGTTCAGCATGGTTACCTCATGTAACTGGTTTTGCCATTGTTCTATTTCCTCATCTGAATCAGATGTGTAGGAGCTTTCCCACTCCCATGAGATTTTTCCATGCACAATTGGATTCACCCAGTCTTATTCTCATGCGGTTCCGAGAATAACATTTTCCTTCAAGCCTTTCAACCAATCGATACGACCTTGTAGAGCAGCTTTAGCTAAGACCCGAGCAGTTCTTGGAACTCACTTTGGATATAAAACTTTGAGTATTCAGAGATGCCCTTGTTATTCCTAATAACATGGTTTGATAGTAGATTGCCTCTTCCAGAGCACGATCCATTCTCTGTGCTCGTGGATAATCCAATGAGTTCCCCCGGTGAAAAACATTAGCCGTTCCATCTTCTGAAAATTAAGACTTAGATGTCAATTAGTAGTTGGAACTCACCAGTTTTTGGAATGCTCACCAAATTCTATTCGAGCATCTAGATCCGAAGTCGATACCAGCAAAAACATCTCTGAATAAGGTCCTAGAACCATGCCAAATGTGTCCAGAAAAGAAAAGGAGAGTAAATGTAGCATGTCCCAAAAGTAAACCAACCCTTGGACTACTACTTATCTTGTATATGTAGTCCAAATCATTGTCGCTGTCATAGTCACGAACTAGCTTTGTGTAGCACGATCCTTCTGCAGGGTCCAAAGGTACAACTACGTGTAGAGACATTTTATCAAAAATCATCTTGCACTACTTCAGATTTATCACCCCATTCATGTCAGTGGCCCAGTCTATTCCTAATAGTGCAAGGTAGGGATTGTTGTCATCAACAATCTCTATCACTTCAAAGTCTGCTAGGGTGCTTGCTCCTTCGATATCCACTATGTTTCCCTGCAATCTCCCGATAGGTAGGATCTTTTGCTGGTTCGCCATTCATAGTTGGATAGGATATCATTACATCATAGTCCTTCCCATGCACTCATATGTTTGCCTCAGAGGAACGTTCATGTCTGATCCTAGGTCCAAAATCACTTGGTCCATCTCATATTCTCCAATTTGTGCAGTCAGCCTCATCTCCCTTCCCATCCTCATCGTGTGCTTTCTGAGCTTCCGGACTACACACGATTCTCCTGTTGTTGTCCTAGCACATCTATTATGAGTACTTGTAGCCCCTTTACAGCCTTATTGTATTGCAGTAGCTTCATGCATGTTTCCAGGAACATTGTGAGCATCGATGGGTCCATTTCCAACTCTCGTATACCTTTTCTTCCTAAAGTGGAGGCATCAGCGAAGCTCTTCTCAGCTTCCATGAAGGTTTCCTTAGGGCGCTCCAAATCAAACTCTGTTTCTTTTGTCAGAGCCTTGTGAACCCAAGTACTCTCTTCAGGTTGCTTCCCTTTGTCATCCCCTATCGTAATTCCACTTTGGAGCACAATATTCACATTAGGGTCTTCCTCGTGCGGCTCAGACCTCATCATTTGCAGGTTTTGAGTCGAGGGAGGTTGGAGTGCTCCTTTATTGTGCAACCTTGCTATCAGTGTGGGAAAATCCTCCATCTCATGATCACAAAATGTACAATAGAAGCATGATGGCTGGATTGGATTCCTACAATCATGAGCATAATGTCCCATCCCTCCACAATTGTAACATATCAGATGTTTGTGACCTCTTTCAGGTCCTCCTCCACCTCGGCCTTGTCTGCGCCCTTAAAATTTGATTCACGCCATCCCTTCATTCTAGTTAAGGGGCCATGTTTAAGCCTGAACTCTATAGGTAGGAATTCAATCCATCATCAACTCATAACATCTACAGGTGCGCTCATCGTGTCCCACTGATCTACAGAAATTACATAGCAACTGCATTGAATTTTGCGTGTACTTTTGTAATAAATGATAGTTATTTGTAGCATGCTTTCCTCCTATTTGACAAATCACGCACCACAACACAGGCATTGCACTAGGTCTTGTTTGTGCCTTCAGTCTCAGTGGCATTGGTCCTCCTCCCACGAGGTAATTTGTGAACATCGGGTAGTGGTCCTTGTCATGTCCCTGACCCTTTCACTTTACGCACCATACCTCGTTCTGCACTTCTGGGTGAGTTGTCCTGTCTTGTTTCAGACTTTGCATCTCAAGGCACAATGTTTTCAACTGTTCATGAATTTGCTAAACTCTTAGGTTGGGATCTTGTATTGGGGCCTCATGCAGTCTCATCACAATATCCAAGGCCTCGGCCTGAGTTATTAGCCTCTGTTGTGACAATGTGTTCTTTAAATGTGGCGTTAATGATGCTACAAACCATTCTTGTGTTTTCCATCCATCAATGTCATGTTAGCATCGTGAATTGTGCACTTCAATCTCTGATCCAACTCCTAAGGGGTCTCGCTTAGTAACATTGTGATTTCCTTGAACCTAATGAACAACTGTGTCTCTGACTTCAACCTGCTAAATTATTTGTTTACCGTAGTTTGGATACCTATGATCCTTGCGTTCAGATTGTCATTGGATTTCTTAATGTACAAGGTCAGTGTGTGATCCTACAGAGTGCTGATCAGTGTTTCCTTCTTTATATTGTCATCCATGACTCTCTGCGCTTCCCATACAACCTGCATCATGAACCAAAACTAGTCTGGGTCTTCACTTCCTACTCCCTTAAACAATGGCAACTTTATCGCGCTTGCCATATTGACTTGCGGTGGCAGTAGAGGTTGTATGGGCGAATATGTGGGTGAAGATGGTGAAAATGGTGGTGGTGTGGGTGAGGGTGGTATGCGCGGAATCCTCTACCTTATCAAATTGATCGCACTTCTTGGTGAGACCTTCACGATCTCTTCCTCGTCCCCTTGCAAAGGTGAAATGAAGGGGCTAGTTTCTAGTTCTACACTACATTCGTTTCTGTAGATTCTCCTACTTCGCGTAGCCCCAAACATCAATTTATTCACATAACCTTCTTATCACACAATATCATTTTAATCCGACTGTTCAAATACTAATGTACTTATCTTGAGGTCCTTTGAGAAAGCATTGTTCTACCTCAATATAGTTGGCTGAAGTATCAACTGCAAACTCATTGCCGAATCCTCCAATAATTGGATCGAGCCAATTATCAACAGCGCACATGATCTTATCCTCCGACGCTTCCAATCTGTGCACTAATTCTAAAGTCCACACAATTTGTTTCTCGAGCTTGCACCTTCCTTGTCTATTTGCTAGCTTCGCGATCCACTCGTATATCTCGGTAGGGAAAGATGTGAAGAAAATTTAATGGATCTATGTGTATAAGTAGCAATCTAACCACTTTTTTTTTTATAGTTATGGATTCCTCTTCTCCTACGCTGCGAACTCATGAATCTTCCTATCCAACCAATCCTCAATTCCTTTCTTTGTTGGATTCCAGTGATATGACATTAGACACCTCTATGCAAATCCTGGTCCCGATAATAGAACCATTTGTTTGCTTGTTGGGGCCTGACCCAAGTTCGGAGTTAATTAGCCAAACAAATCCCTATACTACTATCCCTTTTGGCAATAGTCTGCGGAGTGTAAACTGAGGTCTCACCCAAAGTAGTATGGGGGGATGCTGGAACCAAGTTTTTGCACCCTTGAGATGTCTAAGGGGTTGATTTGATCCAACTACTAGTCCCTGCACATAGGTTGCTTCGTGCACTTCCCTAGCCTTCGTGCCATGATAGATTCGCCTTCGTGCAGCTCTAACAAGGGGCTATGTGGCTTCCATGCCACTGGAGCAGCATTTTTCACTGCTCCCCTAAATCACACCCAAGATCTTACTTACCTTCTTACACCAGCTAGTTATCTTTGTGTAAATATATGCCTTGTGTTATATTTATTTATACAACACATTCATATGTGTTCGCGCAACAAATAAATAGTAAACTTGCAATTTATACCCAATAATAAATAAAACAAGAAAAGATACACATAAATATGATGAAACTTCTCTTTATTAATTCTCCCCATGGTTACAGACTTGACCTGCCATGCACACTTAGCTACAGAGGTCCGCCACTCAGCTGTGGACTACTAGGCCTCTGTGCACATAGCTACAGAGCCTTCTCCTACTTTACGACCCAAAGACACAACTAACACTTCAAATAAATCCCTTAGACTCATCATGCTTCTATTCTATTTATTGATTGATTTTTTCTACACTTAGAGCCTCACTCTATTTATACAATCCCATGGTCGATGGGTAGGTCTATCAAGTCGACATTACATTAGAAAACAAGGGCGGACAACCCTATGACTCTATTATGACTTTGCGTTCTGCGCCCGCACATCATGGAGCCTTTACAATGGACTTGGTCAAAACTTGGGCTTTAAGCCCCAAAACATGTCTTGGAGGAATTCCATGCCCACCAAAACAATAGACAACAAGAGCCACACATAGTGGAATGTCTTACTGAGCTCCTGAGTTTGGTGACAATTCACTAGGAACTCTCCATGAAGATAGTCCACACAATTGAACTGAACTCCTTCAGCATAAGGGGCTGCTAGTGCAATGACAAGCACTAACACCTCATGGGCATGACACTTCCTCGTCACCTTCCCTGCTAATATATGTGTAGATACCTTTATAGAAGGGTGACAAATGTTGGATATGGCATATCCGTGCGACTTCTTTACTAGCTTAAACTTCTCTTTCATGGCCTCTGCAAGTGCCTGCTCACCACCTTTTCTGCCAAATATCATGGCTGGAGTTTCTCCTATGTAGGGCAACTGCATGATCCCATAGATCAATCTATCAGTGATGGGTATTGGCTCCTCCAGCAATAGGCACCCATCATGCACCAAGCATAACAACTACTTGATGACCAAGACTGTAATGGGGGTGCAATTGTAGTGCGTCATGCATAACATGTTGAGCAGACCTGCCTTGTCTACTTCTCTGAGCCACCTTCGTGGCTCTAAGGTAGTCATTCTGGTGGTTGTATCGATAATGCGGCACATTAGCTGCTCAATCACCAAGTGTGGGAACTTCTCATGGTTAGCCAATTCCCAATATTTGAGTTTCAATAGAGGAACTTGTGCCAAGCATGGTCCTGCAAAAACAATTTCATCTAGAAGTAGAGGGTTTTGCAAGGGGACCTTTTCCTCATCGATATCCATCAGTACTTTAGTCATGCCTTTGAACTGAGGGATGTACGCAGGAAACCGAGTGATAGGGTTAGCACCCTAGGATTCAACTTCCTCCATGTCTATTCCCCATCCTCATCATCCATCAATATGTCTTTGATTTCTTCCTCCTCTGACTCCAAATGGATGGCTTTGCCCTTTTCTTGTGCGGTGGGCTTGTCCTCTGGAGGGTTTCTTATTGGAAACATGCACACTAGTATTGCAGGCTACTTACCCTTCTTATCCTTCACACTATCCTTGGTTATGGTGGGCTTTGGTATCAGCGTCCTTGGCAATTTAGGGACTTCCGCTAATACTTTGGCAACCTCTAGAGTAGGTACTTCTACCTCCATAACAATTTCCGGCACTGAATCCTTTGCTACTTCTTCGGCATAATAGCTTCTACTGTTGCCGACACAACACTCATCAGCAATGCTCGTGACATCTCTGGTAACTTCTCAAATGCTGGATTTGCTATCAAAGCCTCGAAAAATTCTCAGTTCATGTGCGCCTGAAAGCTCAACAAGTCAATTCTCAAAATGCAAGTGTTTTTTGCTAAGTAGCCAATTGTAATTTATAGGGAATTTTGAATTCAAATCTGACCATTCCCCCCAAATTCGGTTCATTAATGCTGGATTGGCGGTAGATTTTCAAGGATCTGACCCATAAATTATGTCTTAAGTTCTATCTGCCCACTCCATTTGGCTACATTTCTACCGTCAAATCATGAATAGTGACATTAACAGTTACTTTCTAACAAACCTGTGCAATTTCTTCCTAGGTACCGTAGCTTCCTTCGTGCTACCGCGAACCCTATGACACTTTGTTGCTTTGCAAAATCCTCCAATCATCCAACTCCCCAACCCTGGCAATGTAGCTTATAGTCTCGCACCTTGTTTTAGTTGCCTGGAGCACTAAGACTATGCTACCTTCATATAGTCATATGTTCATATAGTCATATGGCTAGACCACCGGTGTATGGATTCAATCGACTGCCATTCAACTCTCCTAGGAAGGGATCTCCATTCAATTTAACTAGTTGTACCACTCCTTCGTCAGTAATCTCCTTAATGACATAGTGCCCTAACTAGTGCATTCTTAATTTCCCTGGAAATTTATCAAACTTTATGTCATATAACAAAACCAGGTCATTTACCTTAAAGTTGCACAGCTTAATATGTCGATCATGCCATGCTTTTTTGTGTCACTTTTGGACCCGTTGGTGAAATCAAGCTAGAAATCTTTCTTCCTCAAGCTCAGCCAGGTGCGTGAGCCTCTCTTCCAGGACTCCGTGATCCATCATACCTATGAGTTCCACTATGTGTAGACTAGGCACAATGTATTCCATGGGAATCACCTCTTCAACACCACATACAAGCCTAAAGGGTGTTTCTCCAGTCAACTCCTTACATGTCGTCTAATAGGATCATAGTACTGCAAGTATGCGTAGGTCCCAATCACTTCGTTGAGCATTGCAAACCTTGGTCAGTGCATTCTCTAGCACTTTATTGAATGCTTCCACTATCTCATTAGCCTGCGGGTGATGAGGCATGCTTTTTTGGTGATATACCTGAAATTGCTCCATCAGCGCACTGATTGTCTCATTCAGAAAGTGCGTACTGTGATCACTCATCCAAATTTTTAGACACCCAAATCACGTCAGGACATACTCAAAAAGGAACTTTGTAGTAGTTTCACCTACGAAGTTGTTTGTAGGTTGTTCCTCCACCCATCATGTCAAATACTCCATTGCCGTGATAATGTACCTTGCTCCCGTCTTCTTCCCTTGGGGCTGAATGGGTCCCACAAAATCTATTGCCCATTTCTCAAACATTGTAATGCCATATGTGGATTTAGAGGTAGCTCATCCCTCCATGATGGCTTGCTAGTGCTTGGATACACATCACACACTTTGCAGTAAGATTTTGAATCCTGATGGAGGGTTGGACATCACAACCCTACATGTAGAATCTTCTATGCAGTTGCTCTCCCTGCATAATGTCCTCCAATAACGCCCCCATGAGCGTTTGCGAGGATACTTCTTTCAAACTTTAGGACATATCATCGCAACATCTCAACAGACCCCATTTTGCACAGATGCCTACCAATGACAGAAAATTCTACCGCACGCACCACTAACTCCTTCTACTAGATGGTGTAACATTCTGGGGCAGCTCCTATCATTAAAAAGTGTATGATATCTTCAAAATTACCATTCGCAATGTGCACCACAAAAAGTTGCACACCAGGCAATCCCTCCTCCAAATTAGTGGGCTCCTCCCCTATTTCAATACACGACTGATGATCTGGTCACCGTTCAATCATATAGGCTTCACAATAACTTCGAAATCATACTCCTAGAACAATAACAACCACCTTTAGATTCTCCCCCCAACACAAGCGTATTGACCAGGTATTTCAATGAAAAATGATTTGTATAGATCTTAAAATGGACCTCGAGCAAATAGTGTCTAAACTTCTGGAGCATGTATACCATGGCTAGCCCTTCGCGTTTGGTGGTGGAATAGTTCTTCTCCTCCTTATATAACCTTCTACTTGCAAACACTATAGGATGGTCCATGTCTCCTCCACCAACCTGTGTCAATACTTCTCCCAACACTATACATGATGCTCAACATGTACATGAAACTCCTCCTTCCAATCCAGGAAGACTAAAATCGATGCGGTGACAAATTTTTCCTTCAATACATCCAGACTTTTCTTACAGTCCTCGTTCAAGTAGAATGTGACATCCTTTTTAAACAACTTATCCATAAGCGTGGTGATCTAGGCATAGCCTTTAATAAGCTTTCTGTAATATCTGGTATGTCCTAAGGTAGCACACATTTGTTTCACACTCCTTGGCACTTCTAAGTTAAGTATCACTTCAATTTTCAAGGGATCTACCATCAGTCCCTATCTACAAACCACATGACCCAGCAGGGTTCCAAATGGAACACAAAACAAGAACTTCTTCAGATTGAGTGTGATCTGGTATCTTCAATAGGTATATAACATCAGGTGCAAGCTTGCCACATGACTCTTCACCAGCCCAAATAGAATATAGTCATCAAAGTATA
>APFE030133217.1:0-10540 GCA_000404065.3 Pinus taeda
CATTTAAAAAAACACATAAAATACACCAACATATACATATCATTTTAAATAGAAAACAATGTCTATACATAAATATCAATGTCATGTCATCTAACAAATATATCATATTATAAAAAAATACAATTTATGGGTACCTTTAAAAAAAATTAAGCCTTTTTTCACATTTAAATAAACAGACACATCCATTTCACATATCTTAGAAAATAAAACTAAAAATCTACTCATGAATAAATTCTTTTATATCATCGATTTTCCAAAAAATAAATAATTACATATAATAAATAGTACAAAGATATCTTTTCACATTATAAATAATAAATTATAAATCAAAACATTCAATTACAAAAATATTCCTATATAATTTCAAATCAATAAATAATTATACAAGCATAAATATAACTAAACAATTCAAGTACAATAATTAACTGAAAAACCCATTCACTAATAACCATATAAATATAAATGATATAAATCAAATACCATAGGATATAGAACAATAACTTTAAGTATATTACATTAGTTTTATTTGTTATATATTTAATAACTTAATATAAATATTTATTGAATAAATTAAATATTTAAAATAAGAAAATCAAATATTAAAAAAAAATTAACAAAATTGTTTATATAAAAATTTGAAATACTTAAATGTAAGCAAATAATTTAAAATAAGTAAATTGAGGTTGACAGATAAATAAGTAAGTGCAGTAAAAGGATAATTCTACCCTATTGATAAGTGCAGTAAAAAGAGAATAGTCAAGATATGTGGAAGAGTCCAAAAGCTTCTAAAAGTGGTAGCAGGATTCATCAATTCAGAAGAAAATGCAATGTTGAAAGAGTTCAAAAACAACTTAGTGTGAAATAGGGAATGATATGGATTTGAAGCTTCACAGACTTTGACAGATTGACATTTGGACATTAGTTCATGTTTTATAAACTGACTTAGAAAAACTATTAAATGTGATGAGGCTTTATGACAAAGAACTAAAGCTGTTTTCAAACAGGACAAAGCAAAAAGATCGAAAGGCTTACACATTATGAGACCAAGGCGATGGAAAAAGTTAGATATTGTGAAGTTTTATAACAAAGAACTAACGATGTTTCCGAGGTTTGAATAACATTGCCATCAAACCAAACATACGAAGAAAATTGAAAGTCTTTGGGACCAAGAACAAAGCACAAAGAAAGAAATAAATTAAAATTAAGAGGAATTAATGGGATTGCAGGCTGACCACAAAGAGAGCAAGAGGAAATTAATGAGATCGAAGAGAGCAAAAAGAGATTCATGAAATGGAAGGAGCACTAACAAAACATAAAAATTTAGAAAGCATAAATCATAAATGTGAATATAAAATAAATAACTGTTATGGCGGTATCAAATATCATCCATGCATCCCTTCTCTCTGATCTTCTTGGTCAAAACCAAAGAATAAATCATAAATATGAATATAAAATAAATACCTGTCATGGCTGTACAAAAAAACTCTTTGGCCTGTTTCCGCTACGGCAGTCTCTGGCAGGCCTGGCTGAAGAATACAATGCATAGGCATGATTCCCAAGGCCAATTCTAGAAGTTGATCTTTATTCAGCTGTAACTCTTCTCTAGAATTAGGGAATTCCATTAATTTCTTCCGTTGTTGTTCCCCAGCTGCCGCATGAATCACGTCAGTATGGAATAAGCTGGCATCGTCGAGCCTGGACTATGTGGATTAAGAACACGCTTCGCTGCAGAGGTGTCCTTCTGTAGCTGTTGCACCTATCTCTGCGGCGTGGAGATCGCTCCAACGCACCGATAAACGGGATCTTTCAAGCGAGCTTCGGCTTCATATGCCAGAGAATTCACCGCGTCCTGCCGTTGATGGGGCTCCAAATCGTTGATTAATTTAGCCACGTTGCTTGCTCCGAAGATCTTGTGAATATTGGCAAATACGGCAAATATTGGCAAATATTTGAGGTTTTTCCGGAGGAAAATACGGCACAAATACACACTCTGAGTTTGAATGCAGCGCACGGTGAGTTCGACGAATTCGAAGCCATCTCTGCCATGAAACATAAACCATCATGGTTTACTATGGCGGAAAAGAAATCAATACATGACACATAAATATGACTAACTGCGAGGTAAATAATTATTTAAATCAGTACAGAATATAACCAGAGAACGCACCTTTTCCTGATATAGAGATTTTTTTAATTCCCAAAGGGCACACTGAGCTGCAAGATCGAAATCGTCCGCGTATGTACCCGAATTGGGTGGCTGAAATTCCACAGTCACACGCAATTGAGCAAATCATGGTTTATTTGAGTGCCACACGGCGGCCGTTGTTGATGACGAATTTTGCAGTCAAAGTACCGACCCTGATGTGGTGATCTGGGCTCAATTTTTGAGTGGAAATTGGCCGGAACCCTAACTTGTGCTCAACGAAGCGTTATATGAACAGTTAACCCTGAATCAAGACACTGTGCTTTGCGTGTCATATGGTACGCCTGTATCTCATAGGAATCGCCACAGCTGCTCGAAATTCGAAGATCTTTCGTTCTCGTGTACAGATCAACCCTCGAAGAACTGTATCTCAGAAATATTGCTTCTGGAAACAGTAGTATCAATATCGTAAGCAAACTTTGATTTCCTGGTCGTGCGCCGGTCGATCTCCGTGACTAGCGTGTGCACATATATACGACTAAAACGAGATCTCAGTTTCCTCAAGGGCTCAACTTCCGCCGTTGATAAAAAGAACGAGGAAGGAGGCATTGCAGAGGGAGTTAAATGTTAGTTTAAGAAGATGGAGGTGGTACTACAAGTACCCATCAGCTTTTCCCAAACAACTAAAGGCTGTGATGTGAAAAGGAAGAGAAACAGAAAGAGGAAGGTGAGTATGTGAGTATAGACCACACGATTGAACACAGGTGATAGATAGAAGAGGAAGTGTTTTCTCTGGAGTTTCAGAAGAGCAAATACAGATGACAGATAAAAGAGGAATATGTCAAAAAAAAAACTTCGATCTATTCGCTTGAACTTACCCATATATATGCACAGCACAATCATTATCTATTTCAAAACGACATAAAGATTCCAGGCCACGGCTCCTTTATATCAAAAAAGATGTAATCCGTTAAACGTTAAGCGGATCACACTCTACCACAACGTCTATAACAAAAACGCCTGACACGCTTTTTTTTGAAGTTCTTGTGCATAAAGATTGCAGGCGTATCGGTTAAAGGAGCGGATCACAGTTTAATTGAACATACCATAAACTTAAAAACTAATTAAACATACTGGTGTGAAGCGTTTAGGGGAAATATGATATATTAAATTAAATTACAAAGTAGTTGAATTATTAAAAATGTTTCCGTAAATTATTATTCATAAAATATTTATTGAATGAGAATGGGAGTGGGAGGTATTACATACTTGTACCTCGAATTCGTCTGGAAAAAGATGTTGAAGGGTTTGCATTATATTGAAGTCACGTGAATTCATTATTAAGGTCAACATTGCCATCCTCCTGCAACATAAAATGACATGAACAGGTTAGCAATAAATGAATATGTAATTAAATCTATAACGAACACGTTGTTAAAGCTCTAACATTTTCAATTAAATTCGATGACATGACAAAGGTTAACATCATACCATATAAACAGAATTCAATACAATCACACACATAAACATGGCATGCATACAATCACACACAAATCGACATACTCAAACAACAGACTTACTCACTGACTCACACTGAAACAAACCACACATCTAAGCACACAGACTTGCCAATCTAAATGTAGATAGATGAGCAGAAAAATACTGAAAAATGATAATAATTTGGTTACTTCCTTCGACGAGTATATTCGCCGGGCTGCCGAGTATATTCCCATGCCCTTTTGAACGTTTTATTGACGCCGAGCGTTATACGTTGCCCGTAAATACCGGAGTGTAATACGCTGATAAATGGTGAGAATTTAAGAAACTTGACATAAAAGAAACGCAGCAGCCATTGTTCGAGTGGAATATGCCGCTTCATGGTTATGTTCTAACACGTGCCCGTAAATACCGGAGTATAATACGCTGACAAACATTGCTTTTGTCAGAGAATAGCAGCCATTGTTCGAGTGGAATATGCCGCTTTATTGTCAGAGATCGTAACAAATTACAGGTACCCACTACTCTCCATAAATTCGTCTGTTTAGAAGATGGGGTATATTTCAAATTTAAAAACCGCGTTGGTTTTTTCTAATATTGAGAACCAGTGCGCACGGTTTTGAAAGGAGAATAAGCAATAAATACTAAATAATGTTTCAAATCGCTTTTTATTATTTATGGCTAGTTCATGTAATGTTCACATAATGTGTTTGCTTCATGAGTTTGCCTGGAATATTTTGTAAATTCTTGTATGAGATACCAATCGTAAAAAATTTCTAAATATAGTTGCAGATATTTTAGTTTAAAATTATTTTTTTATTCTATAATTGTATCACATTTGTGAAAGTTAAAAGTAAAAATATAATAGCTATTAATTTTAATGGTTAAATTTAGAAAATATTAATTATAGTTTTGAAAGTTCAGAAAAGCAAAACGATAATGACTATATTTAGAAACAAGAAAATAATTTGCATTCTTGAATATTTTTGTCACATTTAAGCAAACTCCAATTGTTGAATTTGAAAAGTATTACTTAAATTTATTAAATTATTAAAATACAAAAAGTTAACAGCTAAATTTAGAGAGCAGATCCCTAACTCCATTCTCCAATATCATAAAAAACAGTTAAATTTAAAAACAAAAAAATCTTACAAAAATTATTAACGAAACCTTAGAAAGTTATTAATGAAATTAAAAAAAAATGTGAATTGCTTGCATGAAAATGCACAAAGTTAACGAATGATACATTATACATTATACAAATAAATTATTTATCTGAAATTTATGGATAACTTAATTTTTTCAATATTTTTGAGAGTGTTGCAAAAACTTAGCCCTAGTTACTAAATCTTTGAGGGCTTATTTTTGTAAGGTCCATTAGTTGTATGATTACAACAATGAGGGAAATAATATGGAAGCATCCACTGAGCTTCCCAATAATATTTTCATTTTAAAATAAATATATTAATATATATATATATTTTTGAATTCTCTAATTATAATAAAGTTAGTATTAGATATTCATATTTATTGCGCTATATATTAACATCCACTAATTTTTTAATACAATATGTGTCCCTTAACCAAAAGGCATTATGAATGCCAAAGAAACTAAGATGTCCCATAACGCATATAACCCCTATTTTACAATCACCACGAGTAATCTTAGAGAATTACAAACTCTTCCCCAATTCCACCTCTAACCACTATTAGCATTAAGAGAAAATGATATTGATTACTTTATAATCCTTAACATACAATCTCTAAATAAGGTAAACCAAATATTCCACAATGCCACCTCTAACAACTATTGCTATTAACAGAAAATGGCAATGATTACATTTTAATCCTTAACATACAAACCCTAAAATTAGGTAAACCATGGTGCACGATTATCTTTAACACAATGAATTCTAGAAATTATTCCCCTAGTACAGTGTCACGATAAAGACATTGTGACTCCTAAAAAGTCACAACACACATCAACTTTAATACTTAGCACATTAACTATAACCTATATATACTTAAAGTGGCATAACGCAGTCAAGGTAGGGGTGAATCAAGTGTAGCTCCTTCAAATTAAATTCCATTGCAAGGGAATATAAAAAATGTTGAGTATTATGTAGATGATATTTTGACTATTGACATTGATCGAAAGAGCATTTTATGGGAGTTACTCTATGGCAATGATATTGATGAATACTGATAATTCTCCCATTAGATAATATCATAATGGCATAGATTTTGTACATCACTTGCGGCCTTAATGTTGGTGTGTCAAGCACATTTTAGCTATTATGCTTATTCTTTCACAAACTTAATGGTATATTTCTCAGATTTTAATAAACGATATTGATGAGTACTCATAATTCTCCCATTAGATAATATGATAAAGGCATATATTTTGTAGATCACTTGGGGCCTTAATGTTGGTGTGTCAAGCCCAATTCAACTATTATGCTTATTTTTTCACAAACTTAATTGGCTGAGATAGATGCCCTACTTTCAGCCTCCCGAGATCGAGAGCATCCTTAACACTCAGGTGGCCAAACGAACTCAGCAAAAGAAGTATCAACAATACCTGGTCAAGTGGAAGACCTGTCCTATTGAGGACAGTTCGTGGCTTGATGCCAGACAAATTGAGTAGACAGGTTCTTTAGTCGAGAAGCTCATGGACCAGAGTCATGATTTCTTTTTGCCCCGGGAGCCTGATGCGGGAGCATCCAGCTAAGGCACCATGACCAGGTGTTGGTCTCTGCTAGGGTGGAATGTCGAATTAGCATATTGGTTTTCTTCATGTTCAGTTTGTCAAAGTAGGGTGTAGGATTTTGTCTTATTTTTAAATTTCAGTATTAATCAAGGGTAGTTTGGTCGGTTAGGGTCATTTATTTGTTGTCTTTAATTAACAACAGATTAATAATTGTCTTGTCATTCTAAAAGGAAAAATACAAATGTGTCTAACGTAGAATCTTGCCATATAGACAGAACCAAATACTTAATAGTTATGTAACTATAAGGTCTACAACTAAAAGTAACAACACAGTTCCATTAACTGTAGACAAAGCATATAACTGTAACAATGAAAATCATTGAAAAGGTTCAGCATTTTCGGATACAAATAATAAAAAGAGACAGAGCACACATTTATCTTTCATCCATCTATACTATTGTCTACATATTGTGCAGCTATATTTTCTCTATTGTTTTTTGGATTTAGAAATAACAAAGTGCAGGCCTACAAATTTATGTTTTTCCTCCCTTAAGAAACAAAGCACTATCAATTGCATGCATGTTCGCAAGACCAGAATAGACAAACAAGTAAACAATCTCACGGCCAGGAGAATGTCCACACAGCGAAACAATTGAATGAAGAAAAACGAATCCGAGTCTCGATTGGACAACCAAAACATAGGTAATTCATTACAACCTTCTATATACCATTTCTTTTTCTTTTCCAAATGGAATAGAGATAAAGAAAACATATAATTGTTATTATATAAGAGTCCAGCATTACATTGTCAAAACAAATAGAATAAACAGTGACTGCGAGACAGGGCAGGCCCTAGTCAAGGGTTTGTCATCGTGAAACCCTCGAGCCTAACCAATAAGTTCAACCCACACAAATTACAAACCAGAATTGTAAATAGAGATGTGCCCAGGTTGTGTAATGACTCAAACAAGATATAGCAAATGAATGCCGAGGCGTGGCCACTAGAAAACTACAAACCCTAACTACAATTCAATGAAACTGTGCTGACAGAGCCTACCAGAAAGGCGTCGAAGGGTTTACAAACCGAGGCATTGAAACCATCCACGCCCGAGGTCAAATTCTTGACTTGTGAAAGCAGAACAAGCGAGTGTCAAGCACAACACGCATAACAATGAATGAGCAGAGACACAATACAAGTAAGGGAAGCACATAATCTGACCTGGGAGTGTGATTAAACAAGAACCCTCATCCTATAGAGCCACAGAACACAGGAAAGGACCTGAGACAAAAGGAGGAGACACCGTTAGTTTTTAAACTAGGAGAAGGCAGAGATAAATCAAGGAAAGACAAAAATACCTGAAAGACATAGCCAAGTGAACCATTGTGCCTGTAACCTATGCACATGGGAACAATAGTAAAATGATTTTAGCAGCAAAGCAGTAACAAAAATAACCAACAACAGAAGGGAACGGTTGAAAGTCCGACAAACCAAACCAGAAATTGATTCTAGGTACGAGCAGATGAAATAACTCATTGTGCAGAGGAAAACGAGCAAACTAACCTCCAGAATGCATAACAGGACCATACAGCAAGGAATGCAGCTGCCAACAACACATGCAAGCTCACGGACCACACTCATTCGTAAACAAAACCAAAACAGAGCATCTCCAAAGAAACCCTTGCAAATCTCTCATAACAGAAAGAAATTTTGAAAATGACCAAAATGGAAAAGGGTTTTGCATAATCATCATGCAGGAAATGAGGACCGAGGCAGGAGGATAGGTCAGTTTCATATTTATGATCCTTATTAAATGATTGCAACCACCAACATAAATATCCATTGATCATAACATTAATCAAAAGCCAAATCATCAACCAAATCCGAATTCATCAATAGCGATGGACAAACTTGTGTCAAGTTATATGTTGGATTGTGGGCTGGGTCCCATCCTAAACCTTAAACCCTAAATCCTAAACGCTAAACCCTAAACCCTATACCTTATACCTTAAAACCTAAACCCTATGTAATTTTTTTTACATGTTTATTAATAGAATTTACTGAAGTGTTATAAATTTTAAACCTTAATCCGTTAAACCTAAACCCTAAAACCTAAACCCTTATTAATTTATAACATTTTAAAGAGTGTTTTGTAACTTTTATTTAAATGTATATTAAAAACATTTACTAAATTGTTATAAAACCTAAACCTTAAACTCTAAAGCCTAAGACTTTTATAACATTTTAAAAACTATTTGTAACTTTTATTTAAGTTCTTATTAAAAGAATTTACTAAAATGCTATAAACCCTAAATCCTAAACCCTAAACCCCAAACCTTAATCCCTAAGCCATAAACACTAAGAATTTTACCAATATCTATAATAAGGGAAGACCATAAGCCCTAAGCATTTTATAAAGTGTTATAAACCCTAAACCCTAAAGCATAGTCCCTAAAGCTTAAACTGCAAATGCTTAACCCTAAACCCTAAACCACAAACCCTAAATCCTCAACCCTAAATTCTAAACCCTAAACCACAAACCCTAAATTCTAAACTCTAAACACTAAGCAATTTATAACAATTTTAAAAACGTTTTGTAGCTTTTATTTAAGTTCTTACTAAAAAAATTTACTAATGTGCTATTATTTTAATAAACAGACAAAATAACATAAACGACATTTGTTGATCAAAACGATTCTAGATTCAATAGTAATAATAGGCTCCAAAATTGAAATGTAGTGAAATTTTGGATGGTCTTGTAGCAACGACAACACTTGTGGTCTCACTGGGTGAAGTTCAACTTCTTTGTCAAGAAATAGCTTTCAGTTAAGGGCCAAACCTTCAGGAAGTATTGATTTTCTCGACCTCCCCTCTTCGACCCAGTTTTACACATAGCATCTCAATTTTCTTAGCTTGGTTGGAAGATAGATAAAACATACACCATATCACAATTATTTCAATATAAGGAAGGGTAATGTGCACGACAAATTATGATTTTCATAAGATGATTTTTCATGTTTTATGTTGCTCTGCTGCCAGCAGGCCTAGATAGTACCCTGATGAATTCACTTCAAGAGCACAAAAGTTTCTTCGCTACCAACAAGCCTGGATAATACCATGGTGAAGTCACTAGCTTCACCTCCCTACACTAGAAGCTTAATAGATTGTGCATTGGCACTTATTTTTTCAATGACCAGATGAGGGATCCTGACTTATTGAGAGAAGAATATGTTTCCCCTTAAAAGAAGTTTTTTTAGGACCTTTGATATTGATTTGCTCGCTTAATATTTTCCCCTTTTCCCTTCTCTACTAGACTCGACAAGTGCTAACACATAAGAAGACTTACAACAAGTTGAGTAGTTTAGATACAGGCATATGCATGGATCTAATAGGTTCCCTAAAGGTTCTCCTATTGGTTAAATCATATTTTCCATATTTCCTTAACTCAACCTATGGGATTTTCCCAATCAAACAAGGAGACTTAACATTAATACATCAATTTATTCATGAAAATGTTTCATTGAGTTAATATTTTCTTATAGAATAATATAGTGATTGATTCATGTTCATTTGCTTGAAATATTCTATTTTAAAATGTCAAAATATGTTTATTTTTAAATATGTGTTATGCTAATTTTCATTAACAATTAAAAAAACTCCTCTTTGCTTCAATATTATAATCTCTACTAACACGGTCAACCACGTGAATGTGTAAACTTATATGCCGCAAAAACTTTTATATGGGATCTTTTACTTATCAACATGCGGATATGATTTAATTATATTGATTTAATATGTTAAACGATTAATGATGTTAATGGATGTTTTTTAAAAACATATTAATTTATTAACATTAATGAAAATAAATTGTTATAAAATTTTGCATCAATCAAAATATTAATGGTGTGGTAGAAATATTTATTAATTATAGTTATTATATTGATTTAATATTTTAAATGATTAATGATGTTAATGGATATTTTTTAAAAACATATTAATTTGTTAACATTAATGAAAATAAATTATAATAAAATTTTGCATTAATCACATTATTATTGCTATGGTAGTAATATTTATTAAAAATAGTTACTAATTATGTGTTTTCTATGTTAAAACTTTATATTATCAAAATATTTATGTTTTGTTGCAAATTTTCAAATTAACTTACTAATCTTTAGATGGAAAATGACAA
>APFE030133221.1:773-21330 GCA_000404065.3 Pinus taeda
TTGAAGCATCAGCTTCCTCCTCCAGATACATGGCAAGATTTAATAAAGTTACTTTTGAACCAAAGTTGAGAGGTTAAATCTTTTTCGGTAAAAGGTTTATATTACATATACAGATAGGCAAAAACCATAACAGCAAGTATGAAGACGCTGAGCCAACTCAGCACAGGTACTCGACCACAGCAGCAGCATCAGCAAGCACAGGTGGCAGGGCCAAGAAGACACAAAAAGTAACAGTGGCAGAGCACTTCATTCTACATTTATGATAAAGCCGCACAACTGACTCCGCAGTGCCCAAAGGTCAAAAATTTATCCTGACAGGAGTTAAAAGCTTTTAAGAGTCATTTATATTTGCAATTACTTCTCATCTACTCTCCATGTACGAGTGTAAGAGATATTTTCCTCTCAGATGACTCAATACCTGAGATATTTCTGTATGAAACCTCTATATATTCCCCCTCGCGTTTGTTTAGAGGGGTTGGACTCCGGATGTAAGAAATCGCCTGATATCTCTTCTGTTATTCTCATATTGTAAACTCTCAGACAGCTAATACAAAGGATAATGGGATTTCTTCAAGCATTGTGTCCCTTGATCTCCTGATGGTGTGTGGCTCAAAATTGCAGGATTCCTGTGTATTTCATGGCTCAATAAGTTTCCTGATTACTCTCTGTTACAATTATGTTTGTTATACTTTCCTGTATCTTTCATGTTTCCCACATATATTTGATGTCTGAATAGCCAGGAAAAAGAATAGTCCCAGGATTTAATCTTTGATTACCCTGAGTTCAATCCTAGCTATTTTTATATGTTTTCTTCAGATAAAGTATTTAAAGAGTAATTCTTCAGTACTACCTTTAGTACTATATCATCACAGTGCTCTGTTGTTTTAGGAATTCGAGTAATTGCTCCTAAGTAATAGACCTCTTTCACACTATCCAGTTTAGTAAAGAAACCTTAATCGCTCTTTGCTAGTTGTTTTCCATACACTATCATAACTCACATTTTGTTTATGAAATACACACAGGCCCTGTAACACCAGCAACACTTAATTCAAGATCTCAACAACACAACAGCTACAGACCCCATTGCCCAATGGATTAGTTTCACCTGTAGACAGACTCTAAAAGCTATCAGAAGCATCCTCCCAACCAAACATAAAAACAAACAAAAATTCACTTCATAACTAGCCTAAAAATTCATTAAAACAGTGACAAACCTAAAAGAGAGAGCCCTCTCTGATTACAGCTGGGATAGAAGCTGTAATCCAAAGATTGGTTAGTGGTTACCCCGGCCGTATTCCCTAAGGAGTCATAGGGAACAACCTGGGTGTTAACAGGACCCAGAACTAAATGTTTTGGCCGGTATGAAATACATGGTTCATTCGGTAATGGAGCTTAAAAAAACCACCAGGATATAACCTCTGGGTGGGACCCACTCAAACCTTTACTTAGTCCTTTTTGTTTCCTTCGAATATCTTGGCTCCTCTGTTAATTTTTCCTTTGCATGCCTTACTCTTGTAATCCCTTCTTAATGCCTCCTCCTCCTGAACCTTCTCCAGTCTAATCTTATTTATATCTTCCTCTTCACCCTATCAACACTTAAGTCAAGAACCACTTGATATAATATACATAATAAAGGAATGTGTATACATTGTAAGACATCTGTTTAGAAAAGATTGTAGAAGGACTAGTTAATAAAAACGTTCACTCCCTCTTGCACAAATAGATGCATATTTTTTTATTAAAAAGAGTAATATAAAGATTACATTTGTAAATTTAGTCTAGATCAATAATCATAGGACTTGAAAGGCCATTTTAGGGAAAATAATTACAATCACAACAAACTACAACAATCTACCTAATTTAATGACTTATATAACAAATTTAAAATAAATTATATCCAACAAACCACTTATTAAGGAACCAAATCCTTTAGTAAAAAAAAATGACCTCTCAGTCAATCAAAGTTTTTACGGATCCCCCTGCATCAACAATTATTGTTGAAAATAGCAACAAGAAATGCTAAATATAGAATTGCTAAAAATGGCATTGGTATAAATAGCATTTCGAATACATTCCAATTTTCGTTAGTCCCTGAACTAAAAGTGAGAATTAAAATTCGAATTTGATCTTAGCAGCTATTTGAAGAATAATTAATTAATTCATCTTGAGTTAATTAGTTGGATAAAATCAAACATGAAGTCTATGTGAAGACATGCAACAATTTTCCCTTTGATTGATGAAGTTATCCCTTAATTAAGGAGATAAGGATTAGTTGTACTTTGAATTGTGATTAGTTAGCTCAGTTAACTGAGTTAAGTCCAGTTAGATTAGTTCCAACAGTTTGTGGAACTGATTGTGAGTTCAGTTAGTCAACGCATGCATCCATGCAACTAGTGTACTTTAGATAACTAAATATTCTCTCATAAATAACTCATGCATGTCAGTTTAGTCAGGGACCTAGTTGAGATTAGAGGATGGGACAGTGTACTATCAGTTGTAGGAATATTCCATTGGGGATATCTCTTGCATGCAGAAGGAATTAATTCCTTGGGTAGTGTGCAGTTATTTCTAGGTTTGGTGAGTTGTGTGAGAGGTGAATTCACACAAGTGGCAGCTAGAGGACCCAGGAGAAACTGCGCAAGGAAAAAGGAGGCTTGGAGGACTAAGGGAAGGCATATGTTGTGTCTATTTAGTCTATGCCAAACATTGATGGATTGTACTGAGAACTAGATAGCTTGTGAGCTAAAGCTTTGTGTAATCTGGAGATATTTCCACTTGTATGATAATAAAAAATAGCAGGGTTTTTAGCTGAGGCTTTCCCAAGAGTGTTCTTCTATGTTCATGTGTTATTGATTTCTCGTTCTCTATTATATGTGTTCTATTTTATCTTGCCCAAAATAATTAAGCTTCTGCAAGTTTGTTTGTAGAAGTAGATCAAGTATTTTGCTTTAGTATAGTGCATTATCAAGTAATCTATAGTGGGAAATTCTACATGGTATCAGAGCGAAGGTGATCAAAGTGGAGAATGGTATACAAAGAAGGTTGAAGTTCCTAATGATAGAAATCGAATTCTTATCACATCTCAAATTTCACTAATGGCATTCAGCGGTTTGAGACTCGAGTATGCCCTAGAAGGCAACTCGAATTATATAGCCCGGAAGGATCACATGGAAGTGGTATTAGAGGACAAGGTTTGAAAGACTTCATTGATCAAGAAGTCCCCAAGCTAGCAGCTGCTAATGCCCAAGAATTGGCAAAATGGAAGAAATGTGTGGCTAGAGCGAGGAGGACTCTTCTGGAGGGAGTTCGAGACCACATTGTCTCGAGTCTCCATGGGAAGGAGACATCATTATCAATGTGGAAAGCATTGAAGGATCTATATCAGAACAACAGCAATTAAAGGAAGCTGGCGCTGAAAGACAAGCTTCAGAAAATCAAGTGTGAAAAGGGTGACACGATCTCTACATATCTGAACAAGCTCACCACCTACAGGGATGAGCTTGGAAGTGTAGGAATCATGACAACCGATGATGAGATGGTGAGTCTTGCTCTCCTTGATCTTTCTAAGAGTTAGCATAACTACCAAGATTTGATAAATGGAAGAGAGAAACTACCATTGGGAACAACTTTGGTCGGATCTGATGCAGGAGGAGATAAGGAGAAGCACTAGAGATGGATCTTCATCAAAGAAAGATGATGAAGAAAATATAGCCTTAGTAAGTAAGGTGAGGGAAGGGAAGGGGAAGGCTTCCCATTCCAAATCGAGTTCTTTCAATGGTGGGAAGAATATTAACAAATCAAAAGTGCAACGCTTTCATTGTCATGTGCTAGGCCATTATGCTACAAATTGTCCATAGAAGAAATCCAAGAAGGGATCCTCAAAAGGATCAGATGGTGAGGCATTGGCCTCACAGTTAGAATTATATTTCACCCTCATCACATGCATGGTTTCATCAATGGTGGGTTGTGTTTAGTACCTGGACAGTGGAGTCTCACTCCACACGATCGGTGATAAGAGTCTATTCAGTACCTTGGAGGAGAAGGACCTCCAGATGCACAAAGAGATGGGAAATGATGGAAAGTACTGTGTTTTAGGTAAGGTACAATTGTGTTTTAGAGAGATTATGGAGCTCCTCTCACCTTGATTGATGTAAAGTATGTGCCTGGTCTAAAGAAGAACCTTGTGTTCGTCACTATGTTGGAAGACAAAGGCTATGATGTAGTCTTTAGTAAAGGAAAGGAATTCCTGAGGCATATCGACACTGGATAGACCAAGAGGATTGGGATTCGAGTAAAGAATCTCTACAATCTGGAGGTAGACGATTGTGCTGCATTGAGTTCCAAAGAAGAGTTGGTGCAAAGCCAAGATATTGGCGAGCTACGACATAGAATATTAGGCCACTTGCACCATGGGGCTTTGAAGATCATGCAACAAATTTCTACCAGACTTCCCAAGGGTAAACTGGAGCAAGTGGATACATGCAAAGGTTGTACCTTAGGTAAGTATGCAAAATATTCCTTTCAGGATCGAGACAATCGAGCTGGAGCAATCCTGGAGCGAGTTCATACAGATGTGTGTGGACCATTCTCGATAGCCTCTATCGCTAAACAAAGGTACTATGTTATTTTTATTGATGATTTTTCTCATAGATGTTAGATCTACTTCATGTAGAAGAAGGATCGAACCTTCTCAAGGTTTTGTGAGTTCAAAGCCTTGGTTGAGAAAGAATTTGGAAAGAAAATAAGGGCCTTGTGAAGCAAAAATGGTGGAGAGTATGTCTCCCAACAGTTTAAGGACTTCTGTGTAGTAGAAGGAATTAAACGGGAGTTGACGGCACCCCATAACCCATAGCAGAATGGGGTGGCCAAAAGGAAGAATAGAATGATTGTGGGAGCAGCTCGCGCAATGTTGCATGACCAAGGCCTACCACTTCATTTGTGGGCTGAGGCATGCAACATAATAGTATACTTGCAGAATAGAAGCCTGCATCGTATACTAGGAATGAAGACACCAGAGGAGGTTTTTTCCTGGAGGAGACCAGATGTGAGTCACTTCAGGATATTTGGGTCATCAGTATTTTGCCATGTGACCAAAGATTCCCGAAAGAAGCTAGAGCCAACAGTTGAGTTGGGGATACTTGTGGGGTACACTGATACACCCCACAACTATCGGGTGTTCTTACCTACCAGTCAGAGAACAGTGGCACGCAAAGATCTAAATTTCAATGAGAAAAAGTCAATGTGAGTTTCCCTTGAGAGGGAGCTGAAGTTTCATGCAGAGGAGGAACTTTTGGTTCCTAAGGAGGAGGAGCCTCAGACTGATGCGGAGCAGCCATATGTAGAGGATCTAGGTGTGGATACGTTCACTCATGCTGAGTCTTCTAGTGATGGGTGGAAACGCTCAAGGGAAGTTGACAGATTGGTGATGGATGTGAAAGAGAATGTGGGATAGCCATCCTCTCAGCGGAGATAGAGGAGATCCCCTTAGCAGTACATTGGTTGATGCTATGTGGAGGAGTGCGACTCCATAGTTGAGAACAGTGTTTGGGATGTTGTCCCAAGACCAGAGGATAAGTCAGTGGTGAGTTCTTGATGGATTTACAATGTAAAGCAAGCAGTTGATGGCAGTGTAGAGAAACATAAGGCAAGGTTTGTTGCCTGTGGTTTCTCACAGATTGAGGGGATCGACTATGATGAGACTTTTGCTCCTATAGCAAGGTACTCATCTATCAGATTGATGTTGGCACTATCAGCACAGATGGGTTGGAAGATCCATCAGATGGATGTGAAGACTACGTTCCTCAATGGCAAGATTGAGGAAGAGGTGTACATAAAGTAGCCGGAAGGATTTGAGACCTTTGATCGTGAGTCGCATGTGTGCCAACTGAAGAGAGCTTTTCTACGAGCTGAAGAAATGATTCGGATTTAAATAGGAACGCAAAAAATTACAGATATAATCATAAACATAGAGATGCAGGGAAAATACTACTTCATTTCATTAATGTAAAATACTGAAATATTCTTACAAATAGAATTGGAAATAAAACAGCTACGACAATGGTAGCTTATCTCTGAGAAGAGATGTTGTGGCTACATGCCTCTGAACTCTATTAAAATGAGGCTCGAAGGCTTGTTTATTGTTGAAAAACAATGGAAAACCCTTAACATCCCAAAACCTAACCCTAGAAGATGAAACACCAAACTGTGGGCCCCATTTGGGTAAATTGGTACATCAACTTCCCGGGGTTGTAACTTTGGCATACGATCTCTGTTTGATGTGCAAAGTATCTCATTAGAAATATCTATCCAAGAATTACAACTTTGGGAAGAGAAACATTAGTCCATGGACCAATGTTGCTCCCAGGTTTCCCAAAAAATGTCGTTTAGGGCCTCAAAATGTCTCCGGAAGTTCAGGACCCGAAAAACTTCTAAAAATACTAAACTCGGCTACAATTAAGGAAACTAAAAAGCTGAAAGAAACAATGGTGGCAGTACAAGTGGACTTGGCAGGTGGCCACCAATATCCACCTAGATCATTCCTCCCCCCTTAGGAAGCAATGGTCCCCACTACGTTGAGTTCCTCCATGAGATGAGGAAACTTCTGTTGAACTTGGTCCCTGGTGAGCCACTTGCCTGGGTGAAGGAGTTGGCTTGCTTTGAGAACTTGATATAATTGGATATTCTGCTAGTGAGTGTGCTTGATCTATGTGTCCATGATCTGATCAGTTGTAGCTTGTTCCATGCAATCTGGATTTAACTCTGTGGGTGTGAGTTGTTCTGCAATGTTAGATGTGTTTAGTAATAGTGGAAAGTATGGCCGAAGGCAGTCCAAATTGAACACTGGGTGCAGGCCAAGGAATGGGGGAATGCTGAGCTCAAATGCATTGTCTCCCACATCCTTGGTAATGGTGTAAGGACCATATCAGAGTGGTCTAAGTTTCTGATAGGCTCCGATAAGGTGTTCCTTTTGCAAATGCAACTAGACTTTGTCGCCCACCTGAAACTTCTGTCGCACCCGATGTTGATCATGTCGCTGCTTGTACTTGGCATTTGATTTCTCCAGAATGTCATGGACCTACTGGCGAATATGTTGGATGTGCTCAATGAAGTTGTTTTCCTTATTTGTTTTGGACTGGACATGAGTTGAATCTGTGTGAGTAGCTGCAAATAGCATGGCCAAGTCAATGGGACATAGTGGTTGGAATCCCCAAGCCCACCTGAAAAGGGTTGTGGCCAGTCAAGCTATGGAGAGCCTAGTTGTAGCTGTGATGAACATAGGGGAGGCTCTCGTCCCATGTGCGTGGATGCTTTGAGTTGTACATGCGCAGAATGTGTATGATAATCCTGTTGACAACCTCTGTCTGGCCATCAGTTTGAGGATGGAAGGTTGTGGAATTAGTGAGTTTGGTGTCGAGAATCGACCAGAGACTGGAACAAAAAGTACTAAGGAACCTGTTGTCTCGATCTGAGATGATAGACTATGGGATCCCAAAGTGTACCCACACTTGTTCAAATAAGATTTTAGTAGTGGCTTCTGTTGTGATATTCTTCTTGCAAGTAGCCAGAATGGCCATCTTCGAGAACCTGTCGATGACCACAAAAACATAGTCGTTTCCATGCTTAGTGGAAGGAAGGCCTAACATGTAATCCATGGAGATGGGTTTCGAAGGTCAACTAGGGGTAGCAGTGGGGTATAGAGGCCTTGCTTCTTGATTTTCGGTTTGGCAATGGCACAAGCAGTGCATGATCTGATGTACTTCCAGACATCTTGTCGAAGATTCAACCAATAGAAATACTTATGCAGTACTGCTACCATTTTCTCAACCTCGAAATGTCTAGCGGCGTGACTGTAGTGTGCTTTGCAAATCATCTTGGCACACTCGCTTGAAGGAACACAAAGGTGACCCAGGTGGCATAACAGGGCATCTTGGAGGTGAAAATATGGAACGTGCTGACCCTCCAAGAGTGTCTAGTATGTGTGGCCGAATTTTGGGTCACTTTTGTAGAAAAGTGGCCAGTTAGAAGTCTCGTGCCCACAAGGGTTGAGCACAATGGTTAACGCCATGATCGGTGGTTGACTGAGGCAATCTGCAACATTATTGGTGCTACCCTTATTATACTTGATATTCAAATGCAACTATTCTAGGTATGTGGACCACTTCTGGTGGTGATAATTCTGTAATTTCCCTTGGGTCTGTATGAACTACAGGGGTCGGTGGTTTGTATGGATGACATTTTCCTTCCCCAAAATGTAATGCTTCCATTGTCAATAGGCATACACAATGGAATACATCTCTTTGTCATAAGTGGGATACTTTAGGACTATGTCTGAAAGTGTCTCACTGTGATATGCCACTAAATGCCAGTGTTGAGTGAGGACTGCCCCAGTAGCATAGTCAAAGGAATCTGTCTCGACCTCAAATGGTTGTTGCAATTATGGTAATGCGAGCACTGGTACCATGTAGAGGTGATATTTCAACTGCATGAATGCCTTCTGTTGAGATTCAAACCAAAAGAATTTTGCTTTCGCTCCTCCCTTGGTGACTTGACTCAAGGGCCAAGTGATATGAGAAAATCCCAGCACGAACTTGCGGTAGAAGTTGGCAAGACCTAGAAAGCTGCGGAGCTCTGTCAGAGTGGTTGGAGATGGCCAATCTCGAATGACTTGGATCTTGGATGGATCCATGTGTACCCCTTGTTCATCAATAATTTATCCTAGATACATGGGTCATGCCAAAATTGCATTTCTCCAAATTGGCACATAACTTATATTACCGCAGTGTTTGGAGAACCTGTCGGATGTGGTGGAGGTTCTCTTCCCAACTCTAGCTAAAGATCAGGATGTCATCCAAGTATACCACTACAAATGAGTTGGTGAATGGTTGCAAGATGTCATCCATTAGCCTCATGAAGGTTGCAGGAGCATTCGTCAATTCAAAAGGCATAACCATCCATTCGAAAAGGCCCTCCTTAGCTTTGAAGGCAGTCTTCCACACATCAGAGGGTTCGATTGGTACCTGGTGATATCCTGACTTCAAATCGATCTTGCTGAAATATTTTTCCCCCTTCAGTTGGTCCAAGAGGTCATCAATCCATGTGGTCGGGTACCTATTATGGATAGTGATCTTGTTCAGCGCCCGATAGTCAATACGGAGTCCTAAATCCCATCCTTCTTCTGTACCTACATGATCGGGCTCCCACAGGGCTATGAACTTGGATGAATGTGACCTTTCTATAGCAGCTCCTGAATTTGCCTCTTGATTTCATCATTCTCCAAAACAGAGCACCAATAGATTGGTCCATTGGGCAGCGATGCACCTTGGGTCAGATCGATGGAGTGCTTGACCTAACAGTGTAGTAGAACCACTACGGGGGAGGTGAAGATATCCTCGTACTCCTCCACGACCTTGTCCATCTGTAGTTTTCGTGTGGAGGGGCCCTGTCTGGAGGTCATGACCACCATATTCTTCTTGTCTTGAGGGCGTATCATCAGGAAAACAAATTTCCCGGTTTTGGAAACGAGCTTATTGTATTGTTTTGTAGTAATCAAAGAGATGGTAGTAGGCAGTGCTACCTTCGGTATCCTCTACAACTTATTTCCCAAAGTAACAATAATAGCATGGGGCCTTGATTCAGACACATCATGTCGCTTCCACAAGTAAGGTTGTCCTAATAATACATCACAAACTTCAAGAGGAGCAATGTCACACAATACCTCATTCGTGAAGGCCTTGATGTTATATGGAAGGCAACACTGCTGGCTCACGCGAAGATCCCATCCTTGGTGAAGCCACCCGATGGTGTATGGCTGTGGATGCACTGTGGTTGGTAAGCCCAACCGCTTCACAACCTCTACCGAAATGAGGTTCTTTTGGCTCCCGCTATCGACAATGAACTATATCGGGGAGTCCTCTACCCACATTTGGGAGTGGAAGAGACACTTCTCCTTTGGATCTTCGCATTCCTCCTTCTCGATCTTCGTGGTGGCAATGGTGGAATTGGGCTACGCATCGATAATCTGCTTCCCTTTGTCATTCCCCTTGTTGGGTTTTGACTCAGATTTGGAACATGCATCTAATTTTGAAACATTTAGCTCGGCTACTAGTGACTATTTGGCCCGACACTCATTTGTGTTTTGAGTGGAGCTCTTATGGAACTCACACCACTTTCCTGTGTCCTTTTTCGGCTTCACGGCACTATTCTTTGCTTGTAGCTTTGGAGAGTTGTCTTGGGCTACCCCGCCTTGGCTTTGTCCTTTGTTCTACAGTTTGGGGCACCTTTCCCTTACTTCAGATTCACAAATTCAAAGTCTCGCTTCTTCTATTTAAACTTTTGCTCGACCTTGATGGCATATCAGTATGCCATGCCAAGTGAGGGGATGTTTAGGAATTCTATTTCTTCCTAGATGTACTTGTGTAGGCAGCCATGGTATTTGAGTATCAAATGCTACTCCGAATCCTTGATACCCAACTTTGTGTGAAGGGTATGGAAAATATTGGTAAACTCTGGCACTTCTTGGTCCCTTCCCTGCCGCAGCGTGGTCCACTTTATGTATTGATCATCATAGCTTCTAACAGGGTAGTACTGCCCCTTGATGGCATCTTAGAATGAATCCCAAGTGGGTGTGGCTGAAAACAGTGAGCCTATACTTTCGTTCTTCTTCTTGCAGTAGGTTGCCCACCAGTCCTTGAGGTTGGGGGCTGCTTTGAGAAGAGCGAAAATAAATTTTTCTCGACTAGAAAAATCGTGAATAGAAAAATAACTCTCTAGCAGATTTAACCATTTATTGATGGCATCTGCATCTATCTGACCCTCGAATATGGGGATTTCAAAATTAACTTGTACCTTAAATGGTGTGGCATTTCTAGAGTAGTTGTTGGAAGTCGATGCGTTGCCCCTAGGTAGCCGCTAAAGGATCTGGGGAAAGTTGTCCATCATCACATTCCTTTCTCACTCGAGGGCTTCTTAGAGAAAGATTTTCGTAGGATCTCTTGCCCCCTCATCTTTCTTTCCATCCGCCATGGTAGGCTGTCAGGATTTCGGAGGTTGGTCTTGCAAAGGTTTGACCAATTCAAGCCCTAACTCCTTATATCCCGACCTCGTTGGGGACATGCGAAGAAAAATAGAGAAAAAGCAAACCGCTCTAATACCACCGATCTTGATTTTAACAGGAACGTAAAAAATTATAGAGATAACCATAAACACAGAGATGCAGCGAAAATTATACTTCATTTCATTAATGTAATATACTGAAATATGCTTACAAACAAAATTGGAAATAAACCAGCTAGGGCGATGGTAGCTTATCTATGAGAAGAGATGTGGCGGCTACATGCCTATGAACTCTGTTACAATGAGGCTTGAAGGCCTATTTATTGTTGAGAAACAATGGAAAACCCTTAACATCACAAAACCTAACCCTACAAGATGAAATGCCAAAATGTGGGCCCTATTTGGGTAAATTGGTACATCAACTTCCCGAGGTCGTAACTTTGGCATACGATCTCCGTTTGATGCACACAATATCTTGTTAGAAAGATCTATTCAAGAACTAAAATGTTGAGAAGAGCAACATCAATCCATAGACCCATTTTGCTCCTAGGTTTCCCAAAAAACGTCATTTAGGGTCTCAAAATGGTTTCGGAAGTTCAGGACCTGAAAAACTACTAAAAATAGTAAACTGGGCTATAATTAAGGAAATTGAAAGGCTGAAAGAAACAATGGTGGGGGTCCAAGTGGTCTTGGCAAGTGGCCACCAATATCCACTTAGATCAAGCAAGCACATCGTGCTTGGTACACCAGGATCGACAGCTATTTCACTGGGTTGGGCTTCACCAAGAGTCAAACAGATGTGAACCTTTACCACATCATGGTAGAAGGTAAGCCATTGATCATTGTTCTTTATGTTGATGATCTAATATTGACAAGTGATGATCAGTAGATCAAGTCTTGCAGGGAGGACCTTGCAAGAGAGTTCGAGATGAAAGACATGGGTCTTATGCACTACTTTCTAGGCATGGAAGTGTGGCAAAAGGATGGGGAAGTGTTTGTATCTCAAGGCAAGTATGCCAATGGGATACTCAGGAGATTCCACATGGAGAAGTGCAAGCCCATGCAGACTCATCTAGCAAGTAGCTGGAGGAAGGAGGATGCTACTTCAGGTGAGGTAGTAGCTGCTACTGTTTATTGATAGCTTGTGGGTTCATTGATGTATTTAGTGAACACATGACTAGATTTGTGCTTTGTAGTGAACTAGCTGAGTCAAATTATGGTTCAACTTACCAAGCTGTTTTGGAAGGCAGCGAAGCATGTGTTGAGATACATCAGAGGCATATCTCAGCATGGTTTATGGTATAGACAGACATAGGGAGTGAAGCTTCAGGACTTCATAGGTTTAGATTGAGCAGGGAGTCCATCAGATTGGAAGAGCACTTTAGGAGGAATTTTCAACCTTAGTTCAGCTACAATTTCTTGCTACAATAGGAAACAAGGTCAGTTGCACTTAGCTCAGCAGAGGCTGAATACATGGCTGCTAGTCAGGCAGCATGCAAGGTCATTTGGATGCAGAAAATTCTAGTTGGATTCTTTGGTCAGAGGATAGATCCAACTATGATCTATTGTGATAATCAAAGTTGTATCAAACTCTCTGAGAATCTAGTATTTCATGACAAGTCCAAGAACATCGATATCCGGTATCATCATCTTCGAGACTGTGTGGTGAAGAGGATCATGTTGTTGCTGTATGTTTTGACCAAGGAGTAAGATGTAGATATTTTGACTAAGGCATTGTCAAAATGCAAATTCGAGTTCCACAGACATAGGATTGGGGTGAAAGATAATCCCTTTCTTGTTGAGAGGGAGTGTTGAAAATAGCAACAAGAAATGCTAAATATAGAAGTGCTAAAAATAGCATTGCTATAAATAGAATTTCGGGATACATTCCAATTTTAGTTAGTCCCTCAACTAAATTGAGAACTAAAATTCGAATTTTGTCTTAGTAGTTGTTTGAAAAATAATTAATTGATTCATCTTGAGTTAATTAGTTGGATAAAATCAAACATGAAGTCTATGTGAAGACATCCAACAGTTTTCCCTTTGATTGAGGAAGTAATCCCTTAATTAAGGAGATCAGGATGAGTTGTACTTTGAGTTGTGATTATTTAGCTCAGTTAACTAAGTTAAATCTAGTTAGATTAGTTCCAACAGTTTGTGGAACTGATTGTGAGTTCAGTTAGTCAATGCATGCATGCATGCAACTAGTGTACTTCAGATAATTGAATATTCTCTCATAAATAGCTCATGCACATGAGTTCAATCAGAGACCCAGTTGAGATCAGATGATGGGATAGTGTACTATCAGTTGCAGGAATATTTCTTTGAGGATATCTCTTTCATGCAGAAGGAATTCATTCCTTGGGGATTGCGTAGTTATTTCTGAGTTTGGTGAGTTGTGTGAGAGGTGAATTCACACAGGTGGCAGCCAGAGGACCCATGAGAAACTGCGCAAGGAAATAGGAGGCTTGGAGGACTGAGGGAAGGCATATGTTGTGTCTATTCAGTCTATGAGTAGCATTGAGGGATTATACTAAGCATTGGATATCTTATGAGCTAAGTCTTTGTGTAATCCAGAGATATTTCCACTTGTATGATAATACAGATAGAGGGGTTTTCAACTGAGGCTCCCAGAGTATTCTTTTGTGCTCATGTGTTATTGATTTGTCATTCTCTCTCATATGTGTTCTATTTGATCTTGCTCAAAATCGATTAAGCTTTTGCAAGTTTGTTTGTAGAATTAGATCAAGTGTTTTGCTTTAATGTATTGCATTCTCAAGTGATCTACATTAGGGAATTCTACAATTATGAGGAAAGATAAAGAGGAGTACCTTAAGGAGAAGCATGCCCAAACATGGATGAGAAGGCTTATACATAAAAATCCATGGTTCCATGGAGTGATTACAAGAATGTCATCCAAGAAATTGTAGGGGATAGTGAAAGGATTCAAGAAGAATCTCATTTTCTCAATGAGATAAAGACCCATACATTTATTGCAGAAAGTCAAGATATAAATTTTTTTCCTTAACATGAATATTGTATGTGTAGATGTGACCAAACTTCAGAATTATGGAAATAGTAGTGGGAATCCTTTAATAAGGCCAAAAAAGGATTTGACATAGGAACCATGCATTGTGGAGATGAATGAAGAAAAGTGGGAGAAGACTCTTGCAATTTCTATACATAACATTGTTGAGGAAGATAAAGACTGTAGAGAATGTGAGGTTTCAATATGTAAGAATCTTTTTAACCATAGGTAAAATTTGAGCATACCATTCAAGAAAGAAAGAAGTAGATGATTTTGTTCCAAGGGGAAGGGAATCCAACTAATTGGGAAATTCACTTAATCACTAACCCAAAAGAAAAGAATTATGGGAAAATGGCACGAAGGGAGCTGAGGTGATTAAACATTTGTGTATGAGGAAGATGGATGAAAGCATAATTGAAGATGTAGAGGAGGGACAACAAATGTTATCAAGAAAATAAAACAACAAGGAAAATGAGACAAGTCAATCTCATGAATATTTATTTCAATTACAAACAGGAAATATGGGGCAAAAGTTTATCTTAGGAAGGAGCCAACAATTTTAAATCATAGTTTTTGTTGAAGATAGTAACAGAAAAAGGAATTACATAAAGATGGTAGAGGTAAAATAACTGCAAAGTAGAACCTTGGATTGAGGAAGGAAGAGGACAACCAACATCAAACTTACTGTACAAGATTGCCTCAACAAAGTAAGTTGTGTAATGCGGAATCAAGTATGGGATCCTAGTAGACTTAAGTTAAGGCTAGAGAAACAACACAAACATATATGTGGATAACAAAAACACTTTATTTGTGATCCTAGATGTTTTATAGACATTTGACCAGGAGGTCAAATTGTTTCCACCCAGGGAGTCTAATGCAAGAGCATCACCCTAAGCAATTAATTTGTTTTAAGGCTTGATAGAGCCATGTAAATTATAGGAGTAGTTTTTCTTAGAAATTAGGAATTAGAAAGATTTCGTTTAAGCACCAAGTGTCCAAATTTGGGAAGAATCGGGGATTGGAAGTTTGTTAATTAGTTTGATGAGTTTTTATTTGAAGCCAACTGGGCCATTGCACTAGTAAGTAGTAATTGATGAGGTGTCAAGTACCTTTAGATTGGGAACAAGTGTCGTATTTGTGCGAAGTCTTGTTGATATTTTTTTATATGTAAATATTGAAGATTCTCAAGAAGAAGAGTAAAAGCTCATGGTAGTGACCCATAGTTCCCATATAAATACCACTTTGAATATTAATAGAATTATTATTATGACTTGAGTTTTGTTATATTTGTTCTTTTCTATGGCACTATCCCCTTGCCAAATATTGTATGTTTGAAAAGAGGTCATCATTTTAGAGAGACGAGAGAGAAAGGAGGAAAAGGGAGTGAGGGAAGAAAGCAAAGAGAAATGGCATTTTGAATGAACAATAATTTCCTCTGTAAATGCGTTCTTTTTGGAATAGAATCGTTGTGTCTTATTTCCTAGTCCTAATACCTATTAAATTCATATTTGTCTAAGGAATACACTTCATTGTGAGAAGTTCATGTAGATTGTGATATTGGGAAATTAAGAGGGTGTATAATTGCTAAAGGGAGTGAGCTTATCAAATATCTGTTAATAGATATGTGTCTGAAATTTTGGTTCCAGTGTAAGTCCCTGCGTGGAATAACAACCTCATGAGCATGCCTGAGGGAGAAGGGTTTGAGAATTTGGAAATAGAAGAAATATTTTTTTCAGCGTGGATTCAAAAGGAACATAGTTTCGAAGGTGCGAGATGAATAATATGAGAAGGATCAAGCTGATATCTTTGTTGGCTTGTGATAATTGAGAGTGCATCTCTACAACCAAGCCCAAGAAAAGTAAGTTTTGAAGCGCTTGGACCTACCTCCATTAAAATCAGTTAGGTTGATACCCAATCATTGTGTAGTCAACCTTCATTGAACTCAGCGCACATGAAGAAAATTTTAAAATAGAAAAATGGTCGACCCTAACCTCAAGTCAGGTCGGATCCTGCTCCCTGATTTTTTTTTAAATGTGTCACTGTATATTTTGCTAGAGTCAGGAGTGTGTGGAGAAACCATTCCAAGGACTACACCAACCCTTGGTAAATTCCATTAACCACCCGCAAAATTCAATTAAGTTGGAGAAATGTTGGTCAGGGATAAGATAGTCGACCAACAGGTTTTTAATCGAGTTATGATGTGCAAAGGTAAGGAAATACCCAACCTCCAGTCAGGATCCAGACCTGAACCTTCGGCATGGATCCCTTGACACTCATGTAAGGTGTGGAATTTGTTTACATGAATGTGAGGTAAATATAAAATACATATAACAAGGGGAGGTGTTATATAACAAGATTCGTAAGGAATTATAAACTTTTTAATTGATTTGTATGGGGCCATGATCCACATGATATGTTTAAATTTAGGAACGAGTCTTACCCTAAGAGTTATTGTGTTTGTGTTTTTTTAGTTTTCTTTTCACACATATTTGGAATGTCAAGTGAGAGGAATTATTCAAATGGAAGGGTCACTGTCGTATAAGTAAATATATTGGGTAATGAGCAGGCCACCAGAGGGGATTGATATTAGCTGACCAAATTCAACTATGCTCATCCATCTCAACATGACAAACAAGGTTAATAATTTCAACATATTCAACCATAACCTAATGTCTCAATGTGATGAAGATATCCCAACATTTAAATTGAACGTACCCTTCACTAACATCATATTGTGATGTAACCGAACATAACTTGACCTTACAATGTGATAAACATATATCAATGTGTGATTTGACTAAGACAATGCATTGTTATTATGTGATGAATATAACTCGATGTTATAATGTGACAAACATAACTTTGTGTTTTCATAAGTCAACCATAACCTAATGTCGCTCTGTGTCTAACAAAACTTGATATTGTTATGTCACAATTATAATATGATATCAGAATGTGATAAATATAACCCTTCACTAATGCCATGTTTAACCATAATAAAATATATCCCACCATAGTCAAACATAGTCAACCATGGTCACCCATAATCAACCATGGTCACACATAACCAACCATGGTCAACCGTATTCACTCATGGTCAACATGGTCTTCTATAGTTGGACATGCTTTACCATGGCCAACTATACTTAAACATGGTCACCCATCGACATCCATAATAAACCATGGTAAACCATAGTTAAGCATAATCAACCATGGTCAATCATTCTCTACCATGGTAGTCAACTATGGTTAACAATATGAAACCATCATAAACCATAGGCAACCATGGTCAATCATAGGCACCCATGGTCAATCAACTCAAATTTGACCAACTATACTTAAAAATAAAAAAACATGGTCAATAATAGTCAATCGTGGCCATGCATAACCAAACATGGTTAATGATAGTCACCCATGGTCAATAGGGTCCTCTATAGTTAGTAATGGTCTACCCCAGTCAACCATGCTTAGCCAGAGTCACCCACTGGGAAGCATGGTTAACCATTCATCGTTATCCATTATCAGATGTAGTCAACGATGATCAAATTTTACTAAACATAGTCAACCATAATTGACCATGGTTAATGATGGTTAACCATAGTCAATCGTAGTCAACTATTCTCAATCATTGGCAACCAAATTCAATCATGGTCAAACATAGTAAACCATGATCGCCTATTGTCAACATAGTCAATCATACCCAACCATGATAAATCATAGTTCACAATAGTCAACTAACATAGTTCATTATAGTCTTTCATAGTCAAGTACTCAACCATGGTCAACTATATTAAACATGGTCAATCACAGTCAGCCATAGTCTATCATAGTCAATTATAGTTAAACATGGAAAAACATGGCCAATTACATTCAATAATAGCCAAGAATGGATAACCATAACCTATTACGTGCCAAATAACTACAAATAAAATCATAGATGAAACATCCAAGTATAAAATGGAAATTATTCTTATTTTATTAATACAGAACCATTAAGGTAGGGAAATATGTTACATTTGATCCTTTTATAGAAGTAATCCACTCTTGCTCACTTTCATTGTTGAGGGTGAAACTTCCTAATGAGCAAAGCTCAATTACAATAATATTCCACACAACCTATAAGGATTTATCGATCCTTATTTATAATTATCAAAATAACTCTAGAACTCTAATCATAACAAACTCCTAACTATGTAGTGGACCTTCCTTAATGAACTCCCATTAAATTTACTCACTATTGACTACCATAATGGTCCTTATTTAACAATGTAATGGACCTAGTCCACCTTAAATTAAATGGTATTTACTATTTTATTATATTGTTATTTTCCTTGGGTCATCCCTAAGTAATCCATACTACCCCCCTAGGTACACTATATTCCCCCCCTTAGTAAAATTTTGTTATGAATGCTTGTTGTGAAAAAGGTAAACCACCATATACCAAGTTCACATGGATATGTATTAACCACAATGTTGAATTATGCCAAAGTACAAGTACTAGCCACCATGCTAAAGTAGTCTAATAAGCTCCACTTGTTACCTAAGTCCCATATCTAAGTGTTCATGTTGAATCCTATTCGAAGATAAATTAACTCTATAGTTAGTTGAAAATGGCACTCCAAATTTGTACTTTAGCTATGCGAATACAAATATATAGATACATCTATATTTAAAAAATCATCCACATAGCATAATACTCCTAGTTAATAAGGAAGTTGCAAACTTATAGTCCTGATAAGCGCTTAAATTCCCTCCATGGTGTTGCCTACATAAGGTGGGGTATAGTCATCAAATATAAGGTGAAATTAGTTTTCATCCCAATGATGAAAATATCCAAATACAAATCATTAAAAGCATCCTTTAGATCATGCCAAGAATACCTACCTTCATATATTCTTCCATAATCTAAGGGTATGTGGACCCAATAATAATTTTCTCTTGACATTTAGTGATTGCATGTTAGATCCTTATAATACCACTATAGCCCCTATATTGCTATTGTTGTGTCCCATAGAAGCCAACTATTAATATTTTTGTGCCCTTACCCTATTATTGTCATGTAGGTCCTAATTATAGTTTTACCCTTTAGACTCCTATATATACCAAGAAGGTATTGTCATTTAATTCATCCAAGAATTGTTCATTTATGTGATGTAAAAGGAGGTTTCCCCCTTGATGAGCCCCAACAATGGGTAACTTATTGGGCTCATTTTTCCTATTATTATCAGTTAATCCACCATTCTTCATAGTTTTATGCATGCTTTTGAATATATTTATGTTAATTGAATGAATGAGAATAGTCACTTGACCACAAAGTCTAATACGTGCTTATTGCAGATTTTTGGATATCTTTTGGACCAAGGTCAAGAATTTATGAGCCAGTTGGTAGCCAAATATGAGGGAACAAGGCTGAGGATTGGTAGGAAGGGTGTCTCCTACACTAAATGGCCCCTTCCTTGAGTTCTCCACCATCAGCTTGGAGTTCAACAACCCACCAAAGATGATTTCCAAGGGTAGCCGAGCAGATTTTGTGAAGTGGCTGATTACTTGCAGTTTTGAGTAGCCAAGCCCCTCAAGTTAAGGAGGGTTGTTGGAGTCCTCGTGATGCATAATTAGGAAGGCTTCAATCCTTGGTATTTTAGCTATTGAATAGTTGTTTTTCGCACTTTTGGTGTATCTTTTCCTTTCAGCTCATTTTCGAGCTCTTGCTGTAAACATTTTTGTGACATGATTATTTTTTGAGTAATGGAGATAAATTTCACTTTGCACCAGCTCTAAGCTTTTCTTAGGAGGCTGTGGCTCTTGGGATTGGGCCCAACCCAAGTGCCAGTACCTACTTTGTGTACTTTTATGTGTTTTCCTTGCATTCATAGAATATTTTTTGCTATTTAGGTTAAGATCTTGATTTGTTACTTAGGTTGTTTTTGATGATTAATATAGTTTTTCATGCTCCAAGTTGATTTGACAGTTGGATAATAGAAAATATCTACAAAAATTCCATCAAGGAACCCTTTATCTCATCTCTCCCTCCTTGGGACTATGAGCTGAGACCAAGGCATACTTGCTGCCACAAAAACACTATTTTTGCCTTTCAATGCAATTGCTAGTGTTAAATTTTTAATTGGAAAAGTTGCTACCAGTTGTACTTGCATGTTTAGATCTGTTCTTGCTTAGTTTCCATAGTTATCTTGCATGGTTTCCTGTCTATAAACTTCTATTCATCATGTTTCTGGTTTTTAGGTCAGATTAGGTCAAAATAGATAGATCTCTAGTTTTATTAGTCTTCATTCGATTAGTTTTCGAAATTAGTGTGCATAACACCTCTAAGACATCCCTACCTATCCTCCCTCCATCATAAAACCTTCTCCAACCCCTAATTCAAGATTCCTCCCCTTCATTCGCCACACATTCCCGATTTGCCCTAATTTCTACATTTATGTGCAACATTGCTATCTCCATCCTTGAACAAATCCAACC